>JALIZF010001839.1:600000-852500 GCA_029948255.1 Telmatactis stephensoni
TATGGATGCAACACTTTGGAATTGTATTGAAAGTGGGTCTCTAATCAGTCAAGTGAGATTGACAGGTTTTGGGGGCCAGATTTGGGATATATTTATAGATAAATAACGATTGGGAAAGTTGGAAAAGTGGGGATGGTATCAGGATGGCTTTTAAAAATGGACAGGATCGTGGGGTTTAGAGAAAAATGATGGTGGGATTGTATAGGGGGATGTAAGGGTTTGTGGTGATGCAGTTTTGTGTTATTTTTGATGTGGTTTTGCGGTTATTTTAAACTGTGGTTTTGCGGTTTTGACTTATGCAGTTTGCAGTTTTGGGGATTTTGATGACTTTTGTTGTCACAGTGGCTTCTTCTCAATTTTCTTTGCAGTTTTGTGGTTTCCATACCCCCTTATGACCCCTTCATAGTAGGTCAGAACTATTAAAAGTGGTCTCAGTTTTGATTGTCGTGCTGACTGTGACTGAGAAAAACCCATTGTCATAGTGCAGAAAAATATCACTACATCACTGATTGGGAAGAACAAGTGTGAATCAGTTTGTTAGGCCCCGATTACATGACGACTTTCAGCCCGGGCTGAAATTTCGCCCAGCAAGGAAAATGAAAGGTTATCACGATTTAGACAAAAATCAGCCCGGGATTCTTTCTCTTTAGCAAGTACATTTTTACAACTTGTCCTCCTCCCCCAGCTCCTAAAATACTACCAACTTTGTATCGATCTATGAAGAAATCTGACCGGGCTGAAATGTCAGCCCGGGCTGAAAGTTGTCATGTAATCTGTGCCTTAGTGCATGGTTACGTGGACCAGAGGGTGGAGTTCAATTCCCATTAACTTCTTACATTTGTTTTGACCTCTTTCCAATTGTTTAGCTTTAATTACCCTTTAAATACACTCAAAGTGGAGCACTGATGGAAAGAAGGGGGTAGAATAAGCACATTGTCACCTCAAGTTTATTAGTCAGATGATCACTATTATAAGCAACCGGTATAAAATAGAACCCATTTACCTTTATTGTAGCGACACATTTATAACACAGTGATGTCCCATAAGGTTTTCCAGACCTACCATATCCTACTGCTTGGTTTCAATCATTCCCTCGAAAATAAGAAGAAGTGGTAGATATGTTGGATGAAGGAACAAACATATTCTAATGAGAAATGATCTTTTAATCCAACTAGACATCTGCCTAACTAAATGTCACATGCAACCTCCGAATGTTACTAGCAGTAGATCTCACTACATTTTAATTAGTACCTTTAATAATGTATAACTGCAAAATTTCTAATATATATACATGTATTGCAAATAGAAATATTGAGATTGCTTAAATCATCAGAAAAGTAAAAATTATAGTTTGCTTTTATCATATGATCCGTATTTCCCTGCTCACATGCTCTTAGGAAAACCTTAGGAAAACCTTCGGAAAAGATGACATGATCGGGGCTGCTTGGCTTTTTGGTGTGCTATAATTTTATTTGTATTACAGAGCTTTTTAGCACTTAAGTAAAACAGAAAAATCAGGTCATATGATAAAATGCTCATATTGACTGAGTTTGGTTGGGCCATTTACTTTGAAAACTGTTTTAAGGTTGACTTTGTTTCTTATTTACGTAGCGGCTATGCTGCAGATGAAATAACTCACTGTGTTCGACCTCAAGATGTTGTTGAGAGACGTGCTGTGATTATTTTAAGAAGGTATGTGGTATACAAATAAACACATCGGTGTGCATTTAGAGCAGATTTCATATGAGTGTGAAATGGACCATGCTGTGCCGTGACCATGTCAGTGCTGTGATGTGTATAAAAGCATTTGAAATTCCTGCAATAACTGTGCAGTGACCGTTCGGTGCTGTTTTCACAGTCATACGAAATCTGCTCTATGTACACACAGTGTACACACATCTGAACCAAAGCTTAGATTGAGTGAAACTAGGAAAACTGTGAACAGCTCAAATATGTCTGGAATTTATTTATTTATTTTATTTATTTATTTAGAGACTTCCACTTAGATAGCAATTTACAACAAATAGAAATAGCATAAGAGATAGATACAAATACCAATGGTTAAGTGAGGGACAAATAATGGACTCAGAAGGTCCCGGTGAGGTAGCCCCCAACAGTGTTTGTTTGAATGAATATTTATTGTGTGTTTGTAAATCTGATTTCTTGTAAATAATACAAAATTAAAGTTTGGAAATAAATGGTAAATGGTTTTAGTGCAAGACTAAGTGATTTTAGGTGTAGTTTCAAAAACTTCCATGCATTTGTTTGCAACATTGTGAACATTCCAGACATATTTTAGGTGTTCATAGTTTTCCTAGTATCACATTAAATGTATGCTCTCCAATATAAAAAGAATTTGATTATTATAGCCAGATCAGTGAGAAGTGTTTCTGGTAGTTGAGTTATAGTTGATGAGAGATGCCCACTTCTAGCTGTAGAGAAATCACAGTAATTTGTTTTGCCTTTGTAAGTTCAGTGTTTTAAAATAGGAATTCCAAAACCTTTTGTGACTTTATTTATCGTAGTAATAAGTGAGTTTGAAGTTATTATGTACAGTATTATTATTGCCTTTGGCGAAGTTCATGATACTGAGTTGAAGTCTGTTGTGCAGACAATTGAAGAGGTGCCAGTGAAAGTGGCCTAAGTGACTTTTTTGATTACTGGAGCCATTGATATTTTGGTATTGGGATTAGTGGATTTACCATTTTAGCAGGAAAGACATTGTATTTTTGGTGGTATTTAACTGTCTCTTCCCATGAGACATTGCAGTAATAAATTGACTGTATTTTCTATGGTGTAGGATAAAGTAGTTATACAATGGTTTCTCATAGCATATCATGGATATTCCACTCATCACTAATGTATTTTCATTGTACACACACTCACATAAAGGCTTGTGTGTATACTAGAAAGTTCAAATTACTTGTGGGATATTCTATGGTATTCCACTCGAAACCACTGTAAAACTATTATATACACCTATTTCAAAAAGTGTTGTCGGTGAGAGGCTTCAAGCCTACATGACTAGAATGCGAAGGAGTATGGGTGGTTGAAAAAGTCTTTTTGGCTTTGGTTTTCATTTTAAGTATCAATGAATAAATGACTTTGTTGCAGTATAAGCTCAACAGCATCTGGTTGAGAATTGCCGTGCTGATATTTATGTGGTTTCATAGCTTTTAGTAATAAATTTCTACCCATACTCCATTTTGAGTGTGTCTTGTAGACTTGAGTCTATTTGCCGACAACATTAATTGAAATAGGTGTATCACAGTTCACTTAGTTTGTTTTTGCACTTATGTCTTCAACTGCATGTATGTGTTGTTTGTATATAGAGTACATCCAGATGCACCACGTCTTGAGCCATGTATGGTGAAATCTGATAATCATGAAGATTGGGAACAGGAGATAGAAAGTCAAGCTACTTGTACCTCTGTCAGGGGAATCCAACCACCATGTCCAAACCAGACAGACCAGACTACAGAAGAATCACCTACAGAGCATGGCAAACCCACACCTACCTACCAGGTTGAGGAAGAAGATACAGACCAAACCAGTGATACTGAAAATCCCAAAAGAAGACGGATTGTCTTAAAGAGAGGGTATAAACTCGAAGGATCGTCCAGGAAGACACCAGAGTGATGTACTATATTTTCCAGGAAATACAGATATTTTCTAGAGAGGCTGGATATAAAATGCCTTTTAGGATTATAGATGCTCCAGCACCTCACAATTATAGAGAGAATATATGAAGACAATATAATTGATTATAATTGCATCTGGAATGCAGTGTTTGATTGGCATTGAGTGGCCATACTCTAACGAGATGTTTGTATAAACTAGAGTAGATGGCATTTTAATTGTTGTGTTTCAATTTTGACTGTTGCTGTTGTTTTGGGCTGTTGCACATTTGTAGTAACAGTAGCAACTTAGTGGCTTATTAATGATTGAATGGAAATCTGAAAGACTGTATAAACTAAAAGAGAGTAATTACACTTCCTTTTTGTTACTAGACCGATTCCATAAGTTGTAGCTTTCACTTCTTTGTATTTATTAGGTTGCTCAATGACCACCACAGGAAGCCCAAAGAGTGAATGGAATGACTTATAGAAATCAGTCTAGCGTTGTTACATATTCTCACTCATTCATTAATATAACAAGGCTGCTGCCTAACGGGTGACTAAATTGTCGTTCTAGGACCCTGAATGAAATAGCTCAGCTCCTAACTTTTATTTTTTGGGGGTTCCCAAAAATGTTCCTTAGTTAGCAGCTTTATCTTATACACTTACACAGCAAAAATAAGTTGAGTTACTAGTTTCAGTTTATACATCAACTTATTAAAATAACTTCACTTGTAAATGTGAAGCAAACATATTGACAAGCCATGATCTTGGTATTCCTAGTAATGCTGAAATATGCCGAGAATTGGTTGATGTTTTGCTAGTTGTAATATCTGAAATTGCTACTTATGGATATGTGACAGTATCTATGAGTTATTTCTAAGTTTTGTTTTGTATGTTTTTATTTGTTTTTTCTCTTCTTTCTTACCTGCCTTCTTCTTCCTTATTCCTCATATCTCTTTATCTCTCCCTTCTCACTTCCCTTCCTTCTATCCTTTCCTTCCTCCCATCTGTTTCTTTTAAGTTTTAGTAACATCATGTTCTTAAATTTCAAAAGAAGCCGATCTAGGCTGAAATCCTACTAACTACAATGTAGATATGCTGTAACATATTTGCTTATAAGTAATGGATTTATAATATCTTATGCTTTAGAGAACTTAAAGTTTGTAATGTATAAAGACAAAAGCTACATGTATCTTATGATAACCTACACAATCTTGTTAAAATAAATCTGTTCATAATATCTGGCATTGTTGATATATATATGCCTTGGTGTTTTCATTTTAATAGCACTTGCCTAATAACTATAGAAACAAATAATACACATTCTAAATGGTTATTAAGGTTTATTCTAAATGGTTTATTTCGAATGTATTTATTACGAGTATTCAGCTCATTGCACATATATATCAAGTTTAAATAAGAGTGATTGCACTTAACCCGTGAAAAAGTACAAAAAATCCTTTGTTTTCCATTGTTTAAAAGTGGTATTTTGGATTATTTTGCTAGTACAATTTCACGGATTAAGGGCAATTACAATCACTCTATCTATTGAGTTCAAACAATAGCTTGAGATTGCACTAAATCCAATAAGGCCCTGTTTATATAAAGGCAAGCTTTCCCTAGTACATGAATAGCGTAGTCCAGTCCCAGACTCTCTTTCTTGCCGCTCCAGGACTCGCGGAGAAAGAGAGTCTCTTTCTCCGCGAGTCCTGGAGCGGCAAGAAAGAGAGTCTGGGACTGGACTAATGTATAGCTGGGAAAGTGTAATTAAAAATGCTTTTCTATCTAACAGGGACAACTTGCCAGTACAAAAATAGTAATATAATTGTAACTGTTTTCCATGATTAGTACTATTTAGCACTCATTTTCAGTTGTGTTTGCTCTAGTTTCCCTACATTAAACCAAATAGCTATATTATATATTACAATGGACTTGCTGGGAGTTCTAGACAAAAGACGAGGCATGCAAGTAGAACATAAAGTTCATCATTCAGATAGCTTTGGGTTAATGACCCACTATATGGACAAAATAAAGAGATTTTGTGAGATCATCAAAGCAGGATCAGTGGACCAATATTGGATCAGTAGGACAACCAGTTAGTGTTTATCACCATTGTCTTCCATCTAAAAAAGGAATATTCCAATATAATTTAAATAATAATCTAAAGGCCCAAACACTCGATGCAATATTGCAAGTAACGCAACTCAGTTGCAGTCGGGTGTTATCACTCCTGCAATGCTGCGCGCAACGTTGCAGACAAAGTTGCATAAGTAGAACTCGATCCTAAACCTGCAACTGCGCACTGGGGCAGACTGCACACGGTGCAACCCTCTGTTACAATGAACAATGAAAAAAAAAGTTACAAAAGTTGCAGTCGTGATCGTGTCTTCAGGCCTTTGAGTCTGAATAATATTACTTTACTTCCTTTGTTTCCAGCAACTTAGTGCAACATGAGCAATAAACTCGCAACCAGTAAATGAAATGTTTTTTAAGGGTAGAACACACGATGCACTTTTCTTGGAGCTTATTTGTTTGCGCACATCGCAGGGGCGGATACACACGTTGCAATTGCGTTACGCGCAGTGTAGAAATAGTGGCATCCCATGTCCTGGTCTGTAGCAGGCCTTTCCCCTTTCAGACACTTACACTCTTTACCCAGCTAAATTAAACTCTTCAAAACTTATCATAGTTACCTAAGTAACCGATCACCGTGCGTAGTGTATGGTTACCATGGTTATCCAAGTAACCAATCACAGTGCATGAATGAATGATATATACAGATATACCTTGGTTACCATGGTAATCTAAGTAATCAATCACAACGCTTAATATACACTTATTTCAAAAACGTCATGGTTTAAAGCAAAAATCGTCGAGGTAAGCCCGAAATGAATACTGGTTTTGTGGCTGCTAATAATTATATCGTATTCAAATCAGACTTGTTATCAAACGAATTGAGTGCAGTAAACTAAAAAGGACTTCAAAATCCTCACATTTTGAAATTAGTTCAATAGAAACCAGTCTGATTTGAATACATTACCGGCATAAAACCAGCATTCATTTCGGCCTTGGTTTGACGCTTGTTGCTCTGAACCGCGACCAACGTCTATTTAAATAAGTGTATATAACGTAAGGATCAATGCAACAACGCATTAACACTATTTACCTTAGAAACTCGATACTTCATCCTTAAATGATTCTTTAATTCCAGCAGGAGTCTACGTTTAATAGGGACAGCCTCTTCTTCGTCCTCTTCTGAGGAGTCCACTTTGCCTTTGATGTCAGACAACTGTTGAGGGGATCATGTTCCAAGAATATGGACGAATTGCACATTTTATACCGAAGTCAATAATTAGCATATCACTTTGATTGGTCGAGAATCGTGCGTAAGAAATACACAGATGCACAGTTGACGTTATAGAATATTTCGTGCGCTTTAATTGGCTAAAATCTTTTGATCTATATAAAAATCAAATAGATTTTTTTTTTGTTGTGCGCATATTTTGCTTCAAAGTTGCACTATGCACAGAAGTCTGCAATAATTTGCATGAGTTCTAGAGGATCGTTGTCTTTTGAAAAAAATATATACTGAAAATGTTAAAACACGCCAAATCATTTGATAACGGCTTTCAAATCCGTGTAATATACGCTCACACATTTGTACACGTTTTGGCCGTCATTTGCGCACTCAAAAGCCCCAAAGCGATTTTATAATAATTGATGATACCTTTAACTCATCTTCCATCTGTTCTACAAAGCATATTGCATCTGTCTCTGTACTCAGGTCCTTCATCATTTCAGCGAGATGTCCCTTCTTTAATTCCAGCAAGAGTTTCTGTCTGATAGAGTCCTCCGTCTCTTCTTCTTCTTCTGAGGAATCCGCCATGGCGTCGTTAACGTAAGACAACTGTAAAGAAAAACAAATTCACTGCGTTTCAGCATGGTGTGACCTGATAGTGCCATCTATACAAACAAAAATACAATGCATTCTATACTGTCTATATCTTGGATACGACACGAACTCTCTGTATAAACGACACATTTTGTCTTAAGACGTAGACAAATCAAGGACAGCTCGCTCAGAACGCTGTTCCTCGACAAATCGTCTCTTAGACTAAAAGTGCAGTTAATACAGAGAAGTTCGCCTCTTATCTAAGTCGCGTCTCGTAAATGGCACAAATAACTCAAATACTACAAAGTGAAATGATTTTGAGAATAATTTTGAGTAACATGGCAAGCAGGTCACGTATATATATCCCGACGTTTTGATTGGTCTACAATATCTTATCCAATCAAAACCCTGACACGTGACACGGCATGGCGCAATACAGGTTCTTTTTTACAGTGGAGTGAGAACGGATTTTAAGCAACGTCTCATAATGAATGACACCAGGCAAAAACGTCTGCGCATGCTCCAAGTCATTTCTTCTTGCTATTATAAAAATATGCAAATTTGACTTTCACACTTGCCTGAACAATACGTTTTCACAAAATGTCAAAACTTAAGGTCAATTCTTGAAACTTAGGGCCAGTGTTCACATAATGTCTTCATTAATGCAATATCTTTGTCTCACAAAAGTATACAATAGAAATTTTATATATGCATACACAGAGAACATGAGCATTTCATTTCAAGCTGAAACTCGCACACTTCTTAAGAAAACATCGTAATATGCACGCATGCGCAGACGTTTTTCACTAGTGTCGGTTGCATTAACGTATCGGGTCCTATTATAAAGTATGTATTAAGGTACCTTCGAGTCGTGTTCCATATCATGGGTCACTACATCTTCGCAAGCTCCATTCGTCAATTGGCTTGCATTTCTTCTTTCAACTAACTCAGTAGAGCATTCCATTTTTTCATCCTCTGATGACCAATTTGCTTTTCTTCTTAATCTATGTGAACTTTTCATACCAAAAGAAGGACCATGCATCTCTTTATCTGGACAATCGCTAGAAGATTCTATCATTCCCCTAATATCGTCGCGCAAACTTCCATCTTCACCAGCAATAATAGGTACGTCGGCAATTTCAGTTGTCTCTTCTATCGTTGCTGCCAGATCTTTGTCAACTAGAGGTTCATCGGCTTCTATAGCTGAAGCGTCGGCCTTTTGCGCGTGCTTATCGCTGTTAATGTTATCGTATGCCCCTTCTGTCTCAATAGTTAGAGCATCGTCAGAATCATTTGCGTGTCCTATGTCACAATGATATGGTTCATAAACCTCATCTCTGTATGTGTCTTCGGTACGCCCAGTCGAATTGTACGTTTTTTGCTTAATTTCGTCATCACAGGTTTTTAATTCCTCGCCTGTCATGTCCAGAGACTCAATAGAATGTTTCCTTTGCGCAAACGCCACAACTCCATCGGTTACTATAGCAACACTCAATCCGTCACACGTGAGGTGCTTTAATTCGCCGTCATCGTCCTGCGCAATCTCATTGTCAAATGCTAAGGGTTTATTGATATCTGTGTCTGGTCCGTTAGAAAGTTCATTTAATGAGGGCGTTAGCTACGGAGGAAAAAATGTGGGTGAGCAGCTACACGGCGCCACTCATTCCAACCCTGACTTCGCACAGGCTGACAGCTTTGGAATTTTTTCCCACCTCCTCCCCTTGCCTTCCTCGACTTGTCTTGTTGTTCAAGACGTGTTCTGTGGCGTTTTTGTGCCCTCACCTTTACTGGGTCAAGTCCTCATTTTATACATCCACATTATATAGTAGTTTTACAATGATGTAGTTCATTTTGGATGTTTTAATAAAGCGCCTTTGGGCCCCCTTGGCTCATAGCCATAACAATCCAATCCTGGGTGTGTTCTTTTATTGTCTTGCCCAGTAAACGAGCTTCAGGAAAAGCAGCGCTCGAATTTTGATGAAATAGCAATGGGGAAACATAAAAACAGTAATATATTAAACCGGCCTACTTTTGGCTTCTGAAAATGTTTAAACAGAAATAGTTTTAGAATTGTTTTTGCATATTCAAACTTCCATGAGTATTGCCAATATATCTCCAGGTCATTGTTAGGATATGATAAAAAATACGTTTTAACTGTTTCTTTGTACTAGTATTAATATCTTTGCCAACAGAAGCTGTAAAAGTTGACCTAACTGACATAGGCCTCTGACAGGGCAATTTTTAGCCGAAAAAGGGAGTATCGTCATTTAACTCGGAAATCAAATCAAATTCTGCCACAATTAACTGATACCACGATTTATTTTACATCGTGGCTTATGCAAGAAAAATGTGTGGAAGAAACATATTTTTCGAACCTTGCCAAGATCTTTGGCCGACATATGATCACGTTTGACAGGACACTTGCAATTAACAGGTTGTTACAATGACGTCACAACTCAGACAAACAATTGTTTCGAAAGTAAGCAATGCTTTCACGATAAAAAAGTATGTTTCTCCGTGTTCTTTTCAGTATGATTACAGTTTCATGATCTGAATCATGCGTTGTTACACGAGCTATTTTTAGAACCAACGCACAATTCTATTCCTGGGTTTCATATGACGTCATTTTCAATCTCGTTGGAATTTAAAATAAGTTTTCAGTAGAATATTCTCTGGTTGAGAGTACATGGTGGTCAAACGTTGACCACTGTTTGAAGCAGATAATGAGATTATACTTATATAAAATTATATATATTATAAAATTATATTCATGTCCATATTATTAGACCATATACCCTGATGACGTGCATGTGATACCTTAGCTACCACATAGATCTAAATGTTAAAACTAATTTGAGAACACCAAGCAAGTGTTGAAAGCCAGCATAACCAAAGAAGCTAGTACCAAAAAGGAAAGGGTAAGGGATTTAGTATTCTGATTGAATGAAGGTGGAGTTTCATGGAGCACGCATAGAGATGCAATTTGTGGCTTTTTAAAAAACTTACTTTGTCAGGCACTTCCACAGTTTGTGTATCCAGTTCAGACTTGGTTAATTCATATGTTCCTCCGCAAGCTGTTTCCTCTGTGGAAATTAATGCTGTATTGTTAACACACAACAGTGGATCTTTTTCATCGGTCAAGGCTATTACTTGTTCCTAAAAGTATAGAGAAAACGTTTATGACTGTGGATAGGTACTAGCATGTATATATGTATTCGACGAAACAAACTTATGTTTCCACTAATCCAGATATTTTTGAAAAGGCCTATCTGTTTTTCTTTTTCTTTTTTTCTTTTTCTTTTTCTTTTTTCTTTTGGTTACGTTTAGGCCTCCTGTCCACACCAAAGCCTGACGGAAATATATAGGAAATAGGCCATATGCACTAGCAGGTCAAGTGACCTTATCTCCCCTAAATCAAGTAGTACCATCTAAATGAACTCCAAATAATGAAAGAGCACCTCGATATTAGTAAAAGTGCAAAGGTTCAGTTTACAAGATTAATAAGAGAACAAATTACAGCAAATTGAAGATCAGACCTTTTCTTAAGATCCGTTCGGAAAAGCGCGTTGGATGGCAAGCTCGTGCCATCCAACGCGTTTTTACAAACGAATCTTAAGAAAATATTCATTCTCAAATTTATTGCCATTTGTCCTGTATTACATCTTATGAGCTGAAACTTTGCACATTTACTAATGTCGAGGTACTATTTCTATTTCTGGCGTTCATTTTGACGGTGCCGCTTGATAGGAATTGGACAGAATGTAGCTAGGAAATTGCAATTTCCTATGTATTCAATTCCCTACTTATCCAGTGATCTTTTCTCGCAACGTTATGATGGCCTTTATGTCCACCTCTGCAGCAGTTGCGCGGAACGTTACCGAAAAAAAGTTGCAGTAGTAGAATTCAATTAATTATACTTCTGCAACTCTGAGTTGCACAAAACTTTGCAGAAAAGTTATATTCGCATCTAGTGTCCGGGCCTTAAGGCTCGAAAATGGAAAAAAATAGGGGATTTAAAATCATTTATACTTTAGTTTGGAAGTAGCATTTTCTTATTACCATTGTTATTTCTAGGAATTGGTCCTCATCAGCAGACATAGTGTTTCTCTTTAATTTCCAGTAAGCTATTCTTTGACTGATGGTCCTACGATATTTGTATGTAACAGCCGTGACGATAATGATGACTGTAGCAAGTAAACAGGAGACCACTATAGTTGCCAAGTCGAGTTCTGTTTTCTCTGATAAGAAATCAAGTTTCTGGTTAGCTATTTATGTATATTCAGAATTTTGAAGAAAGAAGGAAAGAAAGAAGGAAAGAAAGAAAGAAAGAAAGAAAGAAAGAAAGAAAGAAAGAAAGAAAGAAAGAAAGAAAGAAAGAAAGAGAAATATAGAAAAGAGAAAAAAGAAAAAAGAAGGAAGGAAACAGTCATAGCCCATTTGAGCCAATCATGGATCGAGAAATTTGGCGCCAAATTCGAAGTACAGGCGCGCGCGCGCGCTCAATTTTTTATACACTCATCATTTCTATAAACTAAACGCGATTTTGAGACGGCATTATCGGTTTATAATGACGGCTAGTTGGGAGAAAATATATTCGGTATTGGCGGAGTCGCGCAGCGACGGAGCCAATACCTGAATATATTTTCTCCCAACGCCGTCATTATAAACCGATAATGCCGTCTCAAAATCGCGTTTAGTTTTGTATCGCGATTCTAACTATTTTGTTACGAAGAAAAAAGAGAAAAGTTATCATTTTGAATTGATTGAACGCGAGATTCTCTTTACCTGCAAAGTTGTAGGAATTACAGTTTCCATGGCAACTTCTTTCTGTCTTTGCAAGAAGAAAGCTAAAAAGGAAATGGCGGCCAGAGCCGGGAAGCTTTCTCTCGCTTAAAAGAGGTGATTTAATTATAGAAACAAGTCCAAAAGCTCACAAAATGAAAGAAGTATAGGTCGTTTGATGCTTTTGAAGATTTCTTTTTGCTGTTTCATCAAAACTGGCGAAAAACGAGCGAGCTGACCGACATGTGAAAGCCTGAAAGTTTGTCAAAATATTGCTTCAAACTAAAGGAATGATGCTGAAAAGTTATTGAAAGGTATTAAAAAGAAAAGGTAGTCCACACTTGTGTATTTTCTGTTTATCTTATTCAAAAAGTTTTTTGTTTCATCTTTTTTTAAACAATACCGTTTTTGTCTTCATAAAGGACAATTTGTTTGCGGTTTTGCTGAAAATTCACTGTTGCTGTGACCTTGAAGTCATTGAAGCCAAAAACGAAAACGAAATTACCGATTATTCTTATCAGAGATGATATTTTTACTTAGGATGATTTCTTTTTACTTCTTTTCGTGAATACTGTGTATTTATTTTATCTAGTTTAGACCAACAGATTTCAGTTCAGTTTACTTTTCGCAGAGTTGGGTGTAGCTGTAATTCAACTTAGCGGCCATTTTTTATCAAAATATGTCATTGTTTTCGGTCATTTTATCACGGATATTATCTAAAAAGTTGTTTTATATTTGCTGCTCAATTTTGAATTGATTTTCAGTAGGTTTTTGTGATTTTGAAGAAAGCCACTTCGATGCAGTCCTCAATGTTTGGGCCAATCACGAGTGCTGATTTTGAGACGGCATTACCGGAAAATAACGCCGTCTCTCTGTAGATCAAAGTGATAAGAGAATCGCGATACTCACCAATAATGTATGTTCATATGTTCTATTTTTATTCATTTCCGAACTTTACCTGAACAACTTGTTTTTCCTGGGCATAATGTCGTCTTCACTTCATAAGAACTCTTTTCTCCAACTACAACATTGTTTATTAGCGGGTAAACATGGATTCGTTCGTGTTTTGCACCAGAACAGCTCACTGACAACTCGCTACCTTGCAGCTCTGTGGCAATGGTCACACCACAGTTTGGAAAAAGAAACTTGTTCGTTTGGTTGTATGGAGAGTACTGAACAGAAAATCCACCACCAAAATCGGATACTTGGTTGATTTTCAAGGAGTTCTGGAATTTATCTCTAAGGACGACTTTGAATGTAAATGCTCCTTTTCTTTGAATATCAGGAGAGAGGTCTTTGATCAAGCTCTTCTTGGAGTCAACAGGATCTACAACAGGTTAGACAATCTACTTTTTAAAAAGACTGAAATCATAGAGTAAGAGAAGGAATTCACAATAAAGATTGTTAGTGGTACAAGTTTGTAAGATGCAGGGCCGTAGCCAGAATGAAATGTTTACCGAAGTAATCGACCGATTAGATGAAGGCAGGAGCAACTAGCGGGGTTCGGCCCGTATCTCTCGAAAATACTATTTGCAGCGTTTTGAGGGGCATATTTGCGACATATATATTTTATCAAAGTTATGACAATTTTGCACATTCTTCATTGTTGCTGAAAGAATTAATGAAAACTAAAAAAAATCTGAAATTTTACCGAGGCAACTGCGTCATGCCTCGCTTGCCTCATGGTAGCTACGGCCCTAGGATTAGTTCACAGTCTTTCCTTTTTCACACTTTAGAAGCACTGAAATAATTCTTTTCTGGCTTTCCAGCTGCACTGTTGAATTCTCGAGGAAACACTCACGTTGGGTTATGAGATTTTGTAAGCACCTTGGGGCTAGATTTGAGGTTACTATTAGGGAAGACTGCACAAAGTGGAAACCTACATTGCACAAGTAGTTTTGTTGGTGACCATTCCACTATTACGTTGCTCAGCGTCACACCTACACGTAACAACATCCGCGCGGGGAATTCTGGAACGTAGCACATGACAGTTGCGTTTTTACATATTCCTTTTCGAGTTTGTTTCGTACCATTTACGGTTTGGAATCTAACAAAGAATGTCATCCAATACTTGCAAGCTATTCCACTGATGTTAATATGAAGTTGTTGAGATGGGAAGGCCACCTTGGGTTCGAAACCAGTTACCTTGAAAGGTTCTGTGCACAGAGGTAACGAATAATGTAACGAATAATAGAAATGTCCATTAATATGTCCATTAATATTTTCCTCGCGAGTACTGCCATTCATTGTAAGGGCTTATGGGCGTATGGGCACCGATTTTGTCCCGTGATTTCGACCCGCCGAGACGAGTTTCTGCCAGGGCTGAAAAGATCGTCAGTGTCGTCCCGCATATAAAAGAAAACGTAAATTAATTATCTTCCCGGTTTCTACTAAGTAAACCTCTCACAGGAATATCGTGTAAAACAAGTTGCCCCGTGACGAAGTTACCAAAGAACGAAATCGCCCATAGGCGTTTTTCGTATGAGTGGGAAACGGCTGACCATACCGTACCGTGACCGTGTCAGTACCATAATGTCTATAAAAACATTCGAAATTCCTGCCGTAACCGTGCCGTGCATTGACCGTAACTGGTACGGTCAGTTTCCCACTCTTACGAAAAGCGCTCTATTAGCACCCAAAGTCGGTATTTTTTGAGATATGTTAAAATTCCATTATTTTTGGCCCAAGTCTGAAAAATCTTTATGTTCAAAGTATAAACGGAAGGAAGAGGCAAGCAAGCGCGTATCAGTAGGGACGTCCGTGGGATAGGGGAAGGGACAGGAAAAAACGCTCCTGTCAAATTGTTATCATAAAATCATTGCTATTCACGATTATTGTTGCTTACCATGAAAGCGTAACAGGTGTTTTAGCCTTGTGTAATTTCCCATCCACATCGAGGTGTAACACAGCTTTGTCTGTTTTCCTCATTGGTGGGGTATCACAAAACACTAAGTTATTGCTAAAGTGAGCAGGCATCGATATATCGTTAAAACGACAACGAACAGATGAGCTGGCGTTCATTTGATCAGCGGTTGCAATGGTCATTTTGGTGACTGACTGAATTGGTATTATTGCAGGCTGAAAGCTTTTGATGTCGATCGCTGGGGTTAAATAAGCAGTAGAAACAATAATATCTCTATAAATTTTATTAAAAATAATTTATATCAATTCTCCCTTCATCTATCTCCTCTCCCCTTTCCTCTTTTATTATCACCCCCATCCCCACAGTCCTCATTTCTTTGTCCACGCGCGACCATGTATCACTCAAAAGCGTATTTTTAAGGCTTTTTGATTTACTTCCCACCGGAAAATTCACGAATTTTACCCATTTTACTCCAAAACCGGATCCTGAGGTGCCGCACATCCATATTAGCAAAATATTAGGAGTACCCCCTCCCTCCCAGCCCCCTGGCTTACAAGTCCTAATCAAGTTCAGTCATTTTCATTGTGTCAAGACTAGAGAAGGCCTAACATGTAACTTTTGGACCTTTTGGCTTCAACATAGTAAATATATTTTTACCGTGCAAGTTAAAATTTTGATAATTTGGTTATTCAAAGACCAGTCTGATAAAACTTACCTGATGACCTAGCCAGGGCAAGCAGCATAAAAATAACTTGTACATAAACCAAACAGACATTCATCTTTAGTTCCAGTAAGGAATACTGAGCCCTTTGTGAGAACCTGAAGTACTTAGCCTAGAGGTGAAGTCGACACAAGCATCCGGTCGAGTTTGTGAACAATGTAGATTGGTTACCTATAAAGCACATCTGACACAAGTCTTGTTTGACAATTTCTGAATCCCCCAACACACATGTACACGCACACACACCGTTAGAAGATACTTGGTAAAAGCATTTGATAGAACATCTCAGTGAGATTCGATAATCTATTGCCTGTACTGTGTAAGTTTTATATTACGCAATCCCAGCTGGTGTTCGGGCTGCAAGAACAAGATGATCATTCAGTCACTTATTATATTTTGATAGATAATCTCAGGTCATTGTAAGGTGGTAAATATACCTTTTAAAATCATAGTATGAAAATATCCTGCGTCAGTTTATATTACGATTTTATGGCACTGGTAATCAGACTAGTCGAAGCAAAGGAAATATTTCTTTTTTCATTTTTTAAGCGCGTGCAAGGCGGGTTACTATGGTCTAAAAGCTGTGAAATCCGGGGCAACATATCAGGTGAAAAATAAAAATTGGTTATCCATTGTTTCCATAACAAGAGAACAGATTTTAACACACTCTATAGAAATAATGTAACGTATCTTTGGTAGATAATTAAGGAAATGAAAATACAGACGAGGATCTAAACGTTACTACTATTATGTCCGGGATAATGGGTGCATACAAGGGTGCATATAATGTTTTTTGGGGTTCAGAAACTTATGAGGTAATCGCAGCGGGTGTTTTAGCCCCAAGATGATTCAATCAACATTATCTTTTTAATGGATAACCAAGTTCTTTCCCGACGTCAACTGAAATATTCTTAGCCGTGATGTAGCGAGGGAAACACTTCGTTTACACTCCAAAACTTGCTAAAATGAAGAGCATCTTTCTGTATATAACCATCGTAATGTTGGTAAGTGTTGAGGATGTTGTGTATAAATTTATCAAAATGTGTCTCGGCGTAAACGCGTAAACTGACAGGCATTTTATACTTAATTACTTGAACTGGAAACTGGGCTTCAATGCAACTTTGATTTCTAACCTTGCGGGATTTAAGCAAGATAGAGATCACATTTTGAGATTGTCTTACAAAATGAAACCAATAACTCGAGTTGATTGGCAACTACTTCAAAACATGAACCGACAGTTTGAGACACTTCATAGTTAGAGCCGGATTATGCCTGGAAAATCAGCGTTCTTTGTAGCATACCGAAGAAATACACACGTTTAAAATTTCATTCAATCCATTTTTTTATTCATGAGACTCTAGACTACCCTTTCCGACAAACCTTGGCTTTTATCTGCAGAGAATTACTCATATAATTGTCATCTTCCCCTCCCCTCTTCCGGCTCTACGGGCTCCTCTACTCTACCCCCTCTACCCTCTCTCCTCACCCACATCAAACTGCTGGCCGATCGTGACGACAACTGCAACAACAACAACAACAACAACAACAACAACAACAACAACAACAACAACATCTGTCTGTCTGCAGTTTGTTTTTGTTTGTTGCTTTTGTTTGTTTTCAGACTGTTTGTTTGTTTGCTCGTTTATTCGTTTGTTCCTTCGTTTGCTTGCTTGCTTGTCTTGCTTGCTTGGTTGCTTGGTTGCTTGGTTGCTTGCTTGCTTGCTTGCTTGTTTGCTTGCTTGCTTGCTTGGTTGGTCGTTCATTCATTCGTTTTGTTACATAAGCACTTTCATCATCATAACGCACACTTTTCTTTCAACTCAAGGTTTGTACGACAACAGGGCAAGGACGTCAAGTGACGACATTGAGTACAATCGACGAACTTACACAAGTTATCAAGAATACTGCGAATATATCTTTGTTACAAATACGAGCTATTGGGGGAGGTCTTTATAAGGCCCACGCGATATTTGCATCGTTAAACGTATCACTGCAGTTTCAGTGGCCATTGCCTGTAGATGGCGGAACAGTGAGACTTGAAGCAGGACAGGCTTATAGAGTACCTGCCTTCAAGGAATTTCAACTTCAACTTTGCTCACAACTTGGTATCAGTTCTTCTTTCCCATCAATGAAAGCTGCAGGGATTGGTAACTATGGTTGTTCATTAACCGCCCTCGAGTTTCAACTCAAGGGAAATTCTTTAGAACAAATTCAAGTTGTATTCAATATTCCGGGCTGGAACATACTGAGCCCTTTTCACTTAAAAATGGTTCGCCCCAAAGTGGTCATGGTTCTTCAGATAAAATCACAAAACTCGTTTACTGTCAAAGGCGTTGGTGATTTGGTGGGACTTGATTCTATAGATAACCTGAAGTATCTCCCACTAGATATTCAACTGCCCAAAAATGATATCGAACCTTTAAAGATCTCTTCACAACATTTTTCTGTTATTCCATATACATACTTGAAAAAGTTTCTAATTGTTTCCCAGAACCTGAAAATTCCTTCTTTAGCTACCAAAGTGCTGAGAAACATTAAAGTCAAAGTTCTGGAAATAGTACTAAAAGCTGGATTGTTACATGTATCTAAATTATCCCTGCAAGCCATTGCGACAGATCCATACAAAATAGGCAATGTTGAAATGAACAACGTCACACTGGTTGTGAACCAATCAGACACCGCCTTCTCAGCTATCGTAAGACTTAATGGCCTGGCGCTGCTATTAAAAGTGCCATATCCCAAATCTCAACCTGGGAACATCTTAGAACTTTCAAGGCCTATGGAGCTAAACCACTTTGAAATGACTCTAAAGAATCTACTGGATGGATCCCTTGCAACCTCTCTACCGGTTTCTTTTCCCGATTTTTCATCAGTTAACATGTTTTCGTCCAAATTGAATGTGACATTGTCTAATTTTGTGATACGATTTGCCAAAACACCCCCAAATCTGATCGATATCTACTTGGCCGCAAAGTTACCAAAACAATGGGACGCATTTTGCAAGTGCTCTCTGCTTTCGGCTCGAGATACAATCTTTCATATGAATATTACATCCTTGAATGGTTCTCCTGCGGTTAGCGCATCCATCGAAGGAACAGTTGAAGTTGGTAATCCTAAGTTTATTGAACAACCATTTTATACGGAAATCCCGCACAAATCTCAAGCTGTTGTAATAAATCTTCAATCTGGAAAAAAATTTGTTGTTGGCTTCGCTTCTATATTGAAAATTGGAGGAGTCTCAAATTTTCCGCTTGTAATGAAGGAAGTGCTTCAAAATTCTCGCGTCACATTAAGTGAACTGTCTCTAGTTTTCTCGACGAAAAACAATACAACACCGCGCATAAACACTTTCATTCTAGAATCTAATGAAGTTTGGAATCTTAAGAGTGTCAAATTGGCCAGATTTTCTGTTTGTTATTCAGGTAACCAGTACAAAGTTACAGGTCGGCTGGAATTCCTCAGCATGGGTTTTCCAGCGTCATTGAAGCTGTTATCCAAAGAGAAACCAGTCATTGTTGCAAGCAGCTCGCTAAAACGAAAAGATATTCCAAGCTTTTGCAACGAGTTGTTCCGATACTTTGTAAATGATACAGATTTGGCACTTGATTTTGCGGGAGTTGGACTGAAATCCATTCAAGAGTTTACTATACAGTCTGTAAATATCACTCTTGGTAAGAATCTAAGTGGGATCAAAGACATGACTCTTGAGTTAATTTATTCCAAATACTCCTGGAACGTTTTCAAGGAATTTTTCGATGTCAAAAGTGTTGGCACATTGATTCACATTGTTGTTGGAAGATCGTTTTCGCTTTTGATCGAGGGCAACATTGAACTTCTTGCAGGACACCTGAAAATTCCATTTCTTTTGGATGTCCCGCCCATTACCACACGAAATATGATAATTAAAGGATTCAGTACAAAGCAATCCTCAATTCAAAAGCTGCAAGACCTTGTGACACTCTTTCATACTATCACTAAAGCAAACTTTCCATCGATTTTAAGTGACTTTATTCCAGAAATTCAAATCCACAATTTTGAAATTTCATTTTCTAAAAGTGCATCAAAAATGGAAAGAGTGACTTTTGCTGGTCAAGGCCTGCTGCCTTGGGACATTGGAGGGCGTGGAATGCTATTAATTAATGACTTGTGTCTTAACATATCTTACACATCGTATGGCTTATATGGGACGTTAGACCTTGGTGGAATAGATACAAATGTGAGGTTTATAGAAAACAGTTTTGATAATCCCATGTTCCAGCAAACACAGCCTAAGAATATTTCTAATTTAGCTGACTTTCTTGCCACTGCAATTCAGCAGGTACTTCCAGACGTCTATGATATACCTGATGGAAAGGCATTGGGACTTGACACTGCACTGTTTGAACTGCAAAGAGTAGATATTTTCTTGTCTAGAGATCTTAATCAAGTTACTGGTTTTGACATTAAAGCCTTGGTTGTTGACAAATGGAATTTTTTCACTAAGTACTTCACGCTAAAGCAACCTTATTTTAAACTTAAATCAACTGATCTTTTGGGTTTTCCAGTCGACTATGAGTTTGCCATCAGTGGAACCATGGATTTATCTAAGAAAGAAAAGACAATCCAGGTCCCGTTAACTTGCAATATCCCAAGTATCACATTACCCATCGTAACCTTAAAGTTAAAGAGTCCAGTCGAAATTGACATGCCCGATATTTTGTTGATACCAATAGTGGGGAAAACAATCACGCCAGGATTTGATAAATCCCATATCAGATCTTATAGGCCCTGTGAGAATCAACGAGTTTTCCACTGATTTTAAGACCCGAGATAATTCCACACGCAGTTGAATCGTTTTACATGTCAACAACTGCGCTACGTGTTCTGGAAGATCCCAGTTTTGCCAGTTCGATTCTATAACCTGACTTTTAAAATGTGGTACACACCATTTAAGAAAAATGCGTTGCTATCAGGTGTTGCCATGGTTAAGAAACATCCCATCAACTTTGAGTTGCCACTACCTGCGGAAATAGGTGTTGTAAAAATCAAATTCAATTTTAAAGGAATTACGAATTCTGATAGTCTGACCTTCACACTAAATGATATTGGTGGACAACTCGTGCCGAACTTTGACTTCTCGACAATTTTACCAGACTCATTTTTTGGCTTTGGAATGACTTTCAAAACGTTTCGCGTCCACTTGGAAACGCCCTTGACAAGTATAAACCCTATTGTGGGATTCAATACAGAATTCCAATTTAAACGTTCCATTGAATTGCTAAAAGACTGGCTATCGATAAAAGACGTTACAGTAAAATTAGATGTTAAATGGAATAATGGGCTAGCAACATTTGGAGACTTGAATTGTTTGGTACAAATCGGATCTCTGGAAAACGGAATTTCAGCTTGGTCTACGTTGACATTCCAAACACCATTGTCCAGTGACTGGGTGTTAAGAATGACTCCAGATGTCATAACTCCTTTGACTTTAGCTAAAGCTGCTTCACTGCTTTTGGAAGGGCTGGATATTAAATCTCATTTTCCATCCAAAATTGTGTCCAAAGTGAGCGATGTGAAACTGACTGAATTGGAAGTTGCATTTTCCCTTCGACCCAAATCCCGTATTAAGAGGGTCAAATGCATACTAGAAACATACCTTGGCGATATATGGCTTCCACTTGATATATCAATCCAGACAGTTCGGTTAGAAATCGATGTCCTCTACCAGGAAGGGGGATTAAAGCCGATTATCGAGTCTAGGCTACAAGTCGGGATTAATCTGGGACAAGCAACTATACAAACAGTTTTGTCTATAAGAGATACAGGGTACTTTTTGGAAGCATCTGATGCTGGATACCAACCATTATCTATTTTTGAACTCGCTACTCTTGTTGGGGGATCACAACTTCTTAGTGTCATCCCAAAACCTCTTATGAGATTTAAAGACACTTCGTTCAACAGACTGGAATTAGTCATTCTCTAAAAAAGCCTATAAGCTGGAAAATGTTTACATGCTTATTGATCTTCATGGTTTTGATGCTGGATTTGATCTTCCCATTCTTGGACCGGACTATTCATTGCACGCTGAGCTCCGAGTTTCAACTCTTGAAATTACAAAGGTCCAAGACCAGCCGTGGGTATACAAGGCAAACCTGGCCTCTACATTAAGTGGCTTTGCAGGAGATATAGATGCAAGTCTTAAAAATCTTGATGGTGTTCTAACAATATCACCAGGAAAAGCTCCATCTATTGTAATAAATAGGAGACTCATAGATATAAACGTTAAAACAACATTGGCAGGAACAGATCTAAGATTGAACATTCAGCTTCTTAACCCAAAAATCGTTTACCAAGAAAATGGTAGCCCAGAAATTACAGCCGAACTTGAAATAAGAGGATTTGAGGGACTCAATCATTTTCTACCTTTTGATCTTTTTGAGAATAGTTTGATCATGGTACTTGTCATAAATCCTCAACACGGAAAAGGACCTATTGGAATGCAATTTATGAGCTATCCTATACGTAAAACTGTTATTCCTTGTGACGATCTTGGGGAAGGCGAATACAAATGCGACTTTACTTGGCTTTGCAACCCTGATTCATACGTGTATGTCAAGTCTCCATTCCTATCATACACTGGAGAAGGATTTGAGTTTAGCATGGATATCAAGGGCCTGGAAAAATTATGTATTCCCACTTCCCCGGCGTTTTTGCGTAAATTCATTGACAAAAGTGCCTTTGTTGAAAAACATTTTTAAGAAAATATTCCCATATGGCCACCACCAAATATCAAAAAAATTTTGAGGAAAGTTTGGATTTAAGATCGATAATTTGCCAAAAGGAATGGATCGGTTTATTGATCCAAAGTTTCCAAGTAGGATCATAGCATCTGTGGTCATGAGGCATGAAGGACCTCTTAGCATGTCAATAAGAGTTCCAAAAGGCGAATCACTCACGATATGCAACATGTTCAACATACCACACATGACTGGTATCATTCTCCATGAGGTCACCATGGGAATGGCATTTGGCCTTCCTTTTTTAGAACTCGATGTTGAAGTCTATGCCTGGAATTTGCTCTTCTTGATGCCTTTGTCACACCTTCCTAAGAATAACCCTCTTATCATAGATGCTCAAGACCTGGAGACGTATTTTGTCTGTAGACATTGCTACTTTATAATTCTAGGATCTATTCCAGTTCCAATATTTGCCGCGCCATTACATCTGCGATTAACAACCATAATTGATGCTAATGCGAAACCTAACGTTGTACCACAAGCGTCCTGGGTTTAATGAGCTCGGAAGCGTGGCAACTTTTCTGTCGGGCCTGTTGAAATTCTTTACAAAGAGTGATTATTTGCTTTCAATGAGCGATTTTGGTAGTTATAACAGTAGTAAGGATTTTTTGGTTATCAGATTTCATCATAATGGATTGGAGACTTTGCTGCAACTGCCCAAAGTGTTGGGCAGCGTACAGCTCAAACTAAACGTTGGCGAGATAGATGGCAAGCGCTTTCTTATCGGATTTATGAACTTTTTCAAGACGCTTGAAACCAGTTGGCTTCTCTATAGCCTACCTCTTCGAAACAGAATTAAGACAGCAGATGTTAGTGTAGGTGGATTTTCTCTTTTAGCAATGAAATTCGTTGCCTCAACGCCATACGAACTAAAGAAAAACAAAGCATTATGGAATCATCCTGTGGAAGGATCTGGAAATGATACAATGGTCATTGCATCTGTAAATACTTCTCTAGCTTCTCTAAACCTCAGACTAAAATCAGTTTCCTTGATAAACTCAGATCTTAATTTTACTCTGTCTGCTGGATACTCCGATTTTGTGAGAGTGGAACTTGGTGCAAGATCGTACATAAATTTTAGAGATATGTCTAATCCATTGCTATTTCGAGCTGGATGCGTGCTTTATCTTTTAAGAAATAAGCTACTAAGTGGAAATGCACTGGTTTCGGCAAGAGCTATTGCAGTATATGGCGAGGTTAATTTTGATTTCCATGGTTTGCTCAAATTGTATGGAAAAACAGAAGCACGATTTCTTCTTGGTGAGTTTCTGCTTTCAAGTAAAGTTGGCGTACAATTTTTTGGTATTAAGCTGTACGATGGCTACTTGCGCATTCGAAGTAGTCTACACTTAAATGAAGTGAAGGCGACATCGTCTTTTATGGGGTCTCAGCTTGCAATGTATCTTATAAGAAATGGAACATCTTTGAAAATGGAAGCCAGCGCCCTTATTGATGTAAGAGTTGACATCAACCTTGGTAAAATCAAAGCCTTTGGAGTGGACCTTGGAGCATTCCAACTCACCACTGGAATTCTCGTAGATTTGAAAATAAATTTTCCTGGGAAAAGTCATCTCATTGCCACATTCTATTTTCAAGGAGAAAACTTTTCAATTCCGTTGTTTAATTTTGACACTCAAGACCTAAGACCAGAGAGAATAGCAAATGTTGTGAACGGTTTGGTCAAGGGCTCAGCTATAGAGATGATCTTAAACAGTTTTAAGGCGAATCCTCGAAAATACTTGGAGGCAATTGTAAAAGGAGTCCTCAAAACTGGTCGAGAAGTGGTGAAAATAGTCAAAGATTTTCTAAAGGCCGGACTCAATCTTTCCAGAAATATTGGAAAAGAACTAGGAGAGTTTTTGAATGACTTTGCCAATTCGCTGAAGAAACTGGCTGAAAAGGCAGCCAAAGCAAAGATACTTCTTGCTAAGACTGCCAATTTCGCGCGCATACTTGCAGAAAAGGCTTTAAAGGCAGCTATAACAGCATTACAAAAGGCAAAAGTCATCGTAGCTGCAGCAGCTAAAGCATTTAAACAAGCTACCGAAGAATTCACAGACGCTTTGAGTAAAGCACTAAGAATAGAGAGCCAAGTTAAACAAATTCAGCTGGTCATACAAGCTATTGGAAAATTAATATTGAGGATTGGAAAGCTAATCTTTCTAATAACAAAACAGATTTTGGGAGAAATTGCAAAAGGGATTCGGAATGCTGCTGGAAAAGTTGTAAAATTCTTGGGCAGTATTGGAAAACGATCAATTCAACGACGTAATATTCTTCAGGGAATGAAAAAATATTATGAAAAACAAAAGCATGAATTGGAAAAAAGGCAAAGTAACATGATATCGAAACTCCGATCAACAGAAAGAGAATTTCGACATGCAAAGTGGGTGGAAAACTTGAAGAAAGCCAAACGAGACCAAGTGGATCGAAAACTGAAGGACGCCAACGAAAACCTGGATAAAGCAATACGAGACAACGTGGAAAAGCGTGACACTGTGGCGGATATAATGAATAAGGGGAAATGCATTACTGGTGAGAATGATTGTCATCTTGAAGCCAAGTGTTTACGAACTGGTGACGATGGGCAATCTTTTGAATGTGTATGTAGGCATGGTTGGATAGGTGACGGACGGACTTGTGAACAGCCAATAAACCAAGTGTCAATCATTGCTGACGACGCCGCAGCTGTCGGAGAAGTTGTCGCATTTGCTGCGTTTCTCCAAGGTGGAACCAACGTCAAGTACAGGTTTTCTTTCAACGATTCCTACAGCAGCTCAGCTTACCAGTCGCATGTCTTTAATGCAACAAGTTATTACAAGGTCACAGTGTATGCCCAAAATCCAGTCAGCAATGCTGTTGGAGAAGCTGAGATACTCATACAAGAACCTATTTCTAATGTAAAATTGACAGTCAAGGGTGATAAGGGAGCTTGTCGTCCTCTTGAGTTTGTAGTTGCTGCCGAGGGAACAAATGTCATCTTTGATGTTGATTTTGGAGACAATACAACAGAAAGGAATGTTATCCAGAAAGTTAACCATCAATACCAAGAATCTGGAAATTACAATATTACTGTTACTGGTAGAAACCTAGCAAGTTCTATGAACAAGACCTTTACCATAAGTATTCGCAAAACACCATGCGATAAACTATACTGTGACATCTCACGCCTTGAAATGGATGGGAGGTCTTTGGATTCTGTTGCAAAATACGCGTGGGAGCTAGCAAAATCATCGAAAGTTGCTTATACTTATGTTGATCCCGACATGTGGAGGAAATTGGCGGTGCTGAATCCTCTGCCAATTGAGTTAATGATAACAAATGGTGAACCGGTTGAACACGACCAAATGCGCATCTATCACAGCAACGGCGAAGACATTGATATTGCATTTGTGTATGCATCTCTAGTCGCTTCAACAATGAAGCAAAATTCTGATGAAAAGGTGTCTGGCAAAACAACATGCAGATTAACGAAAGAAAAACTTGATGAATTAATGATAGAAGGCATTTCTTTGTCTTCAAATTCAGATTATTTGAAGGCTTGGGAAATGAATAAAGATTACTGTACTCAAGGAGTTCTGAAGCCATCTCGTATCAGAGGAGTTATTGATGGTTACAATCTTGGTATGTCTGGGATTGCAAACAATGGTACTTGGAAACTGTCCGATCTTATCTATAGTTACTATTGTCCAAACTTTGAAAACAGTACACCACTGCCCTTTGTGGCGACAAACAGGTATAAGGTATACTATGGCTTCTTGAAAAAGAAATATTCATATGAAAATGGAACAATTACAGATTATCTCGGACATTTTGCATCTCTCGACAAGACTACTAATAGGTTTTCAATATTCAAGAATGCTTGTTTGGTTTACTTTGAACGATATCTAATACAACAACTTCAAATTCCTGATTCGAGTAAGGCACAAAATAACTCTTGTTCTTCTTGGACAAGTTGTGGTACTTGTTTATCAGTTGGCGCACAAGATAACTGTATCTGGTGTGAGAAGTCGTCCAAGTGTATCCATGAGATAGATCTGAAGTCCACCTGCAGTTCTTTGGAACTTCGAAGACATCTTCCATGTCCAGATTCATGCAGTAGGTTTTCAAATTGTGAAGATTGCACTAAAGTTCGTTCTTGCGGCTGGTGTGGTGCCAGAGGGCGTTCAAATAAAGGGCGTTGCACAGAAGGAGACCTGAACGGCCCCGTGCAACCCGGTGTCTGTAGCAAAAAGAACTGGTATAAAACTCAATGCATTAACACTTGCTATTTCAATGGCATCTCACTGTGTAGTGGCAATGGTGACTGTCGATCAGGAAAGTGCATATGTGCACTCGGTAGTTATGGTAACGACTGTTCCAAAGAGGGGTGCATCTATCGGGCAGGCTTCAAAGACACAGTTCGCAGTATTGCTGAAAAGTTTGACCTCAAGACCTCTGTTCTTAAAGCTGTCAACGATCAAATTAAAGACCCGTTTATCATAGAGACAAATATGTTGATTACAATTCCAATACGAAAGAACAATGAATTATGTCTAAATTATCCAAAAAGAGAAACATTTCATTCAAAGTTTCCGAGACTTTTACGCGGCTCTAAAAATGTTGCGAATGAAAACAGCTTTTGCGGGCTGTATGGATCACTAGTAAGTGATGCACACAACGTCTTTTGTAAGCGCTTAACGAAACATGAAGAATGTCAAGCTGTTCCTGGATGTTCTTGGAATGCCTTAGATCCTTGTACTGGAACATTAATTGAAGGCTGTGTGAGCCTCAGGACTACAACTCAAATTTTAATTCTCACAGAGCAACACAATCGTTTCACCTATTTCAGGAAAAGTCAAAATTGCTAAAGACTCTGTTGAAATCTCTGGATGGCCAAATTCGCAATGGGAGCATCATGTTATTACTATCTCACTCATAAAACCAAAGAACATTTCTAACGTCCAAGCTGGAGAGACTGTGGGACTACCACCTCTCGAAACTAACCCAATATTTCCAAAGTTTGTTGAAGTAGGTTTGATTTACAAAGGCAATCCTAGAAATCCTGAAGAGTATCTTCTACCTTGTACACCAGATTGTTCTCAACTCCATGATTTAGATAACGGAATCTGTGACGCTCCGTGCAACGTGTCCGCTTGCAACTTTGATCATGGGGACTGTGCAGAGCCTTCAAGCGTCCGTCCTAAACTTACATCTCCCTAGCGGCTTGCATGATAGTGTGGTAACAGATAAAAGCTGGTTTGTCTTTTCCAGGCTTTACGAAATGACAAAAGGTACCATTCACATCATAAGAGGGCCCATGAGCGTTTATGGCTTAGCAAAAGCCGTTGTTTCGGATCTCGAAAAATCATCTTTACCATTGTCGCCTGGATTACTTTACAAGACAAGCCTCAAAAGTGAAGCTCTGTTGAAATT
This sequence comes from Telmatactis stephensoni, assembly GCA_029948255.1. Lineage (NCBI taxonomy): Eukaryota > Metazoa > Cnidaria > Anthozoa > Actiniaria > Isophelliidae > Telmatactis > Telmatactis stephensoni. Next base: position 628,070 of record JALIZF010001839.1, read on the forward strand.
CGTTAACGAACAGAAAGCTCAGAATGCGTCATATAACCATTTGGTAGTAGCAGTGGGCAAAAAGATCAGTAATTTTGAGGCATCTGAGATATCACCCTATTTGTCGCCAACATCGGAAGTGCAATCATTTGATATCTCTGTTGCGCCGCTATTAGATCCAAATGACTTTCAAAGAGCGTTGCAGTTTCTCCAAGAGTTGAAATTATTGGTATATCTGAAGATAAATGGAAGTGCGCATTCTAGTGGCTATTTTCACATTGAAATCCAACAAAGCGACGAACTGCCAACGTGCGCATATCGATACAAAGATAACTCAATGTCACACTCGTGTCACGTAATACATTGTTTTGGTCACGGTATTTGTAACGCTCGTGGAGATTGTGTGTGCGATGCGGACTACCAAGATGTTGATTGTAAAACAAGCATTTGCCTTAACAACTGCTCCTCCCATGGCTCATGTATAAACGGTTCATGTGTATGTGAACATGGCTGGGAAGGCAAAGACTGTTCATCGGTGAAGATGTGTACGTCAGAGTGTTTAAAGATGTGGATCGGTGATGGCGTCTGCGATCCCAACTGTAACATCTCGCATTGTAATTTCGATGGCAACGACTGTTTAGGAGTATGCACCTGTCCTACATCGTGGCTTGGTGATGGCAATTGCGATGAATCTTGCAACATAACAGTCTGTAACTATGACGAAGGAGACTGCCTACTAAGGAGGGATTGTTATCCCGGTTGCAAAACCTTCATGGTTGGTGATGGATTTTGTGATCGTGAATTGTAATGTTGAAGCTTGTTCTTACGATGGAGGCGACTGTGAGACCTCTCGAAATTGCTCTTGTGATGTCTTACTGCAAGGCAACGGATATTGCGACGAGAGCTGCAACACGGAAGAGTGCATGTACGATTTGGGAGATTGTATTACGAACAAACAAATTGACAGTTCATGCTTTAAGGACTGTTTACCTTCGATGATTGGCAATGGTATTTGCAATTTAGTTTGTAACTCATCAAGCTGTAACTTTGACGGAAACGACTGCGTTAACAATACCAACAGTGATATCCAAAGCGCTTGCAGCCCTGGTTGCATTGGCTCCTTTTTAGGTGATGGATCGTGTGACTCCATATGCAACGTCAAAGCGTGCAACTTTGACAGAGGAGATTGTCCGAGTCCAATTTTTGAAGTGTGCAGCGTAGGATGCAACATGACTATGATTGGTGACGGAAAATGCCAGAAGGAATGCTTCGTAGCACAATGTTCTTATGATGGAACAGACTGTGAATGCAGTGCAGGATGCCCTTACACCTCTATTGGAAATGGCATCTGTGACTCGCAGTGCCTAACAGACTCTTGTTTCTACGACAAAGGTGACTGCACATGCAATTATAAGAATTGCCCAGAGATCATCATTGGTAATGGAGTGTGCAATCCGCAATGCAATAATCGTTTTTGCAATTATGACGGTGGGGACTGCCAATGTTCTCCTGGATGTTCCGTGACTTCCATTAATGATGGATGGTGTGACAAAGAATGTAACGTAAGAGAATGTAATTTTGATGGACGTGACTGCGGAGGATGTCCACTCTGAATCTCATTTGAACATATGTGATCCGAATGCAGAGTGCTCAACAGTTGCCAATACTTCACTTCAATGTCGCTGCAAACCTGGCTACTACGGGAATGGTTTCCATTGCATTGAAAAGGGAGATTGTTTTACCAACAAAGAAATTTGTTCACAAAACGCACAATGTATCAACGTTAGTGGAACTTTTGAATGCACATGCAATAAAGGATTCGCAGGCAATGGTTTGTACTGTGAGAATATCAACGAATGCACTAGCAATCAACATAAGTTGCAGTACAAAAGCAACATGTACGGATACGGACGGAGGTTACTTATGCGACTGTATTGTAGGGTACTCAGGAGATGGATTGATCTGTACAGATGTAAATGAATGCACTGGATACTCATAATGCACATAATTGCTGTGCTAACGAAAATTGCATAAATACAAATGGCAGTTATTACTGTGAGTGTGGCCAAGGGTGGGTAACAGCCAATCACACAGACTCAGTACACGAAACTCCCAAGGATAAAACAATGTGCACAATAACACCAACTGCTTCCTTGATGATCAATCAGAACTGCGTCGATGTGGATGAATGTCTTGAAGAAACAGATAATTGTTCTAGGGTTAAATGGAAATCGAAATGCCGTTTGTTCCAACACTCCTGGTGGATTTACCTGTACATGTGATGTTGGATGGTTGGGCGATGGCTGGTTTTGTACTGACGATGATGAATGTGATTTCAACCACACATGTCAAGAAAATCAGCTCTGTAAAAATACACTTGGAAGCTATACCTGCCTTTGTAAAGATGGTTGGGTTTTCAATGGCACAGTAACAGAAACATGTGCGGATATCAATGAATGCGCACTTGGAATTGACAACTGCAGTGATCATGCAACAGTGCATTAATACGAATGGGAGTTACACCTGTGCCTTGTCGTGAGGGTTTTGAAGACGTCGGTAGAGTATGCACAAGCTACAGTTGCAAAACTCTTTCATCCTTCCTAGACTCAACTCTCTACAACCTTACGCAAGAGTTCGACGATGCTGATTCAGAAGATCTTTGCTCATGTGTTGGCAATTACAACAACAAAGGACGACAGTGTGTAGATATTGATGAGTGCAAATGGGAGACTTACAATTGTCCAGCTGACGTACCAGTGTGTGTCAACACATTAGGCAGCTACGAATGTGAATGTGATTCATTAGACAATAGTACCTGCCAGGAGTTCAACCCTTGCAAAGGCCATCAACACTACATGCCATCCCAACAAAACATGCGTTGCCTCGGGTCTTAATCATTACTGTGTTTGTCCAGTGGGATATTCCGAAGATCCTGAAGGTCCAGGGTGCGTCGATAAGGACGAGTGCCTTGATCCCGACACATACAAGTGTCCAAGTAACGCTATCTGTATTAATAGTATGGGTTTCCTACGATTGTAAATGCCGTGCAGGATACTTTGAGAGTGGAGGAAGTTGCTTCGAAATCAATGAATGTGATGGTACCTTAATGAAGACAGTTTCTGGTCAACTGCGAGAGTGTCGACTTGGGGTTTGTAGCAAAGTCCAAACATGTTTATATCACCAGAGCTCCGACTCATTGTCAAACACAAGTCTCGTATGCTCATGCGATCAGCAGAATTCCAGAGAACTTTCTTGTATAGAATCCTTCCTAAAACTGGAGACAGACAATCTAAACAAAACCATTACAATTTTATCTTTTCCTTGGCATATGATGTTTAATTCGACAAACTCTAGCAGCGTCGTGCCACCAGTCTTCAGACATAATTGCTTCTGAACCGGGCTCGTCATGTTTAAACATCCCAGGATCATACAAGTGCTTGTGTAATCCTGGTTTTAGCAGCGACGAGACTGAAAGAAATTGTTTTGACATCGAATGAATGTTTAAGTAATAACACATGCCATACTAACGCCTCCTGTACAAATACTATTGGCTTCCTATATCTGTGCTTGCAAAGAAGGCTTTCAAGGCGACGGGGAGAAGAATTGCAGCGATATCAACGAGTGCGCACTTGCAAAGTTTAACTGCAGTGCGAATGCAAAGTGCAGTCAACCTTATAGGAGGGTATACTTGCCAGTGCAACCAGGGTTACTATGAAAACGGTTCGTTTTGTGAAGACGTAGATGAATGTTCCAATGACACATTGAATAACTGTCATCCCAGAGCTACGTGTAGTAATTATATTGGTGGATATAACTGCAAGTGTGAAGCTGGTTTTAAAGGAGATGGAGTTAAATGTACAGACATCAACGAATGCCTGAATGGAAGTCAATTAGTGTAATAAACAAGCCACGTGCATTAATGTTCCTGGTTCTTATACCTGTATGTGTAACAGTGGGTGGACTGGCGATGGGTACAATTGTACCAATATAGATGAATGCCAACTTGGAACGCATTCCTGTGTGGAGAATTCTTACTGTACGGACTACGATGGGGGTTACAACTGCACGTGTAAAAAAGGTTGGGTCAGGCAGTGGTTCGAAGCCTTACGGAAGATGCTCTGGATGTGACTTCCAAAGAAATGTGCTCTGGACATGGGTATTGCCTGAGGAATGGAGCCTGTGATTGCCTTCCATATTATAGGTGGGAAAGACTGCTCTGTGTGCAAGCCTGACGTACGGTGTAGTGGTCACGGGACATGTGACTTTAATGGTACTTGTTCCTGTGATTATGGCTGGACCAATCGTTCCACGCGACTGTGGTATCTGTTCATCGAATCAACTATGCAGTAGTCTTGGACAGTGTAATTATAATTTAACAACATACTCAAAGAATGCTTGCTTTTGTAAGGAGGGCTACACTGGAAGGAATTGCAGCACACGTGAGTACAAAAAGTGATGCAATCGCACATCGAGTTTTAGCAGAAATCAGGAGCTAGAGCTAGGGCTAGAGCCCTGTGGCATGCCACACTAATGTTGTATCAAAAATACTCGAATTGAGACATTATAACTCAGAGAAATGCTTCCCGCTTCATGATAGATCGTAGTTTTCGTATGAGTGTGAAACGGACCGCACTGTGCCATCTGTTGTTGTCGTAATGTTTATGAAACATTATAATCCTAGTTCCGTTTTCACAGCCATAAACTACTTTATACACAGAATAATCCATGCAGAAGGTTCAATTTAACTGTACATCTATTTCAGGTTGTCCACTGATTAATGGTAAAATCTGCGGTGACCATGGAGATTGTTCCAAAGATCATTCCAGCCCTTACCCATGTGACTGCCATACGGGATATCACTGGGATAACTCTACGTCATCCTGTGTGGATACAAATGAATGCACCGCTGGCTCACATGACTGTGTTTCACCTGCCATTTGTGTGAATACTAAGGGATCCTATCGGTGCAAATGTCCTTCATTAGTTGGTTGGTCGTTTGATGGTAAACGTTGCCGTGACACAGATGAGTGTCAATATAGCGATGTATGTGACGCTCACGCTGTGTGTCAAAACTATCCTGGAGGATACAGGTATGAGTTTCCGCCGTAATCAATTGCTTAAATCTATTCTTATCAAATCACATACATCTGTAGAAGAAGGGGCAAAACGAGGAAGAGAGGAGAGGGGGAAGGCGAACGTGGATGAGAAGGAAGTGGGGAGGAAGGGAGAAGGAGGAGGAGGAGGGGAGGTATAGACGTGGAGGTTAAATAGGCGGCGCCGGCGGAGAAGAAGAAGGAAGAGGAGGAAAAAGAGGAAGAGGAGGAACAGTTTCGGATTTGTTGGAATCAAGTTTCTCTTCATTTGCTTATACGTTCAGGGTCTGCGTGGCGTCTTTCTAGTGAGGAGAGGTAGAAGAACTGCTACAATGGCTAGACAGGTCATGGGTCTACCACTATTATTTTTACTTCATTCCCTAGCATTACAAAGCCATGAAATCCATGCATGGGACAATCAAAAATAGGAGAGGGGAGAGAAATGACTGAGGAGGATACGTCTATGTCTGTACCCTGTAAAATTGTTTCGGTGGGGGCACTAAAGTTAGATAAGCTTTCAACTTCTGACCAACTTATTAATCTTAATGAATCTCAGGTGCAACTGCAGTACGGGCTGGCGTGGAGATAGTGGTGACCATCCTGTTTGCAAGGACATCGATGAGTGTCAAGAAATGTCACACAACTGTTCTCCTGTTTCAACATGTTTAAACACCCAAGGAAGTTATGAGTGTATATGCAACAAGGGTTACGAGAAAGTCTCCAAATTCCAATGCGCTGACATTGATGAATGCGCGCGAGGGCTTCACACTTGTGACCCTCATTCTACGTGTAACAATACTATTGGTAGCTGGAATTGTAGCTGCAACAGTGGGTGGTACCCTGATCCTGGCTCTAACCCACGTACCCCAGTGTGCAAAGATGTGGATGAGTGTGCGGATTTAAAAAACGATACTTGCCCTTCAGATTCTAAGTGCATCAATACAGCTGGTTCTTATAGATGTGATTGTATCAAAGGATGGTCTAATAATGGAACGCATACTTGTATGGACATCGATGAATGTCTTAGTAATCCATGTCCGGCCAATGCCAAGTAAGCACAAGTTAAAGTCTGTCGTAATACTTTTGCCCTGTGCTCTTAGAGAGCTACACGATCTTTTTTAAAAGTACCATTGGGAAAGCGAGACCTTACATGCACTGAAAAATAATGTTAGAGCTAGAATGATTTGAAATTTATGATTTGAACAGACTTATATGATTTCTATGCGGCAACTTCTTTGGATTCTGAAAATGCATCGGCTTTACTGATACCTAGGACAACTAAAACTAAATTATTATGATTAGAAAAATTATTTTATCAGATAAGATGATGATGGTGATAATGATGATGATGATGATGATGCTACATAATCATGAAAAACCTCTTAACCGATTTATAATTTTTTAAGTTCCTACTCACTGCGCTTGTACGTACATACGTTGGCGCTGACGCCGTCTATGAAGCGTCAGATATTGGCATTCAGTTGTCCTGTGTAAAATAATATAGCTAATTACCAAAGGCGATTGATGCTTGATATATTATATATCTTCTATTTTAGCTGCACCAATACACAAGGCTCTTACAAATGCTATTGCAACAAAGGTTACCAACCCTCTCCATCACTACCTGCTTTAAACTGCAGTGACGTCGACGAATGTGCACACGGTATACATTCGTGCCCACCAAGCAAACGTTGTGTGAATTTGCCGGGAGGCTACAGGTGCGACTGAAGATCCTGTCAGATGAGGAATGCGCAGTTCGTTACTGAGGTTGGTAAAACCAATGTTTTCTATGCAAATGTTTGTCTCTAATCTTCAAGAACATAAGGTCAACTGAATAACATACGCAAATTTGTTGCCAGATTTAATTAGTTTCCAGGTGGCAAACGAGTTAATGCCGCATTAGTGATTTTAATGCAGGCAAGGTTAACCGAACGGTGAGGGCGCTAGTCTCTCACCCTTTGTGTTCCAGGGTTCGATTCCCGGACTTGAGTTGGTTAGTTGGCTATTACCTTGCTTCGAGGATTTTCTCCGGGTCTCCCGATTTCCCCCCTCAGTAAATATGAGCTAGTGAGCTAAGAGACATTGGCCTCTTATAATTAGATAAATAGTCATGACGTCGTCAGTGGGAGTTCACCATGCGATATAAGCATTACATAATACAAACGACATTTAGAATTAGTGTCAAATTAATCTCAAACATTTGTTTTTTTACAGAGCAAAATATAATTACCTGCCAAGATGTGGAATAATGACTGTCTTCACAATCTGTGTACAGTCGTTATGTACAGCAAGTCGATTACGTGATGAACATTTTGCACGGCATAGCGACATAACAATTAACTATAACAACAACAACATAGCAATAAAATATTGGTCACAACAATGAACGATCACGAGAATAGTTTTAAAAATTGAATGGACCGATTACTCAAATACATTGGGCCGTTTCCTTAAACGTCGGCCCAAGTCTTAGACAGTGTTTTTGATACAGAACAATTAGAATGACTTCAAGATCAAAGTCCTCTACAACATATGTTTGTAATATTTTAAGAATGAAAAATAAAGAATTTTTTTGCGATTTTAAAAGTTTATTGAATTAAAATTAAAAGATTGTACTTGTCAAAAAGTGCAATTCATATCTGCTTACATGTATATCCACGAGTTTCCCAAAACTCGAAGGTATGCCGAAATCATCACGAACTTTTCCCGAGCGCTGTGCTACGCATGCGCAGAATCTGTCATTTTGAAAACATGGCGGCAAAATGAACACCGAACTGAACGACGAACTTTTCTGATGAAAAGATTTCTGTAAAACAACTCTTCATGTCTTCAAAACGTAAGTTATTATATTTAAAAATAAACAGATGAATGTTTAGTTTTTCTATCTTGCTTAAAGATGCAGAGCATACACTTTATTTTGAGTTTTTGACACATATAAACATTCGTTTGTAGTGTGGCAACATCCTTATGTGAATGTGTTGAAGCATTTTGGTGTTGGGGAGTGGAAAAAATGCACCAAAGAGGGCGATGTCAGTCCTATTATGGTAAGAATTACTGGTTAACCTCTTGTTTGGTATGTAACTTCATGTAAGCCAATAGCTTCTAAAACCTGTTTTTACAAATGTATTGAACAAACACAGGAAAAAATGTTAATTCCCAACTTGTCAAATATGGGGCTTTCATGGATCTAACTTGGGAATCTGTTCTATTTTTGGGTATTACAGATTTCCCAGGTTGAAACAGGAGATATAGAACAGATTCCCAGGTCAGACCCAGGGAAGCCCCAACTTGGGAAATGACATCTTTTTCCTGTGAAACTTTTAACGCACTGCTTAAAGTTGGAACATAATGTTTAAAAACAAAATTCCTTGTTTTAGGACAAACAAGTGAAAGGAACAGTATACAGAATAAGTGGGTCAATACCTGCAGGGAATTATATCCAATTTCCTCGCACGACATCACAGACCCTTGGTCTCACAGGACAGTATTTGTATGTCATGTTTAAACCTGTGCCAACCAAATATTTTGTTGTCCACATTGATGTTGCCGCGAGTGATGGTTCAGCTGTCAGGATCTCATTTTCAAATCTATTTAAAGTGTTTAAATCAACATCAACATGGCTTCAGTTTCCCTTTGTGTCAAATCCTTCACCATTGTCAGTTGAAGCCAAGACAACCTCAGAAATTCAGATTGATAGTAAGTACAGTGTATTATCTTTTTATAGCCTGGTTTTCACAAGTGATAGAAGCAGAGACCTGTGAGAGCAACAAACAAATTATGCATACTTGGTAGTGCACTGTTCATTGTCTTCTATAGGGATGTAGAAGCAGTATTTATAGAATATGCTTGAAATAAATGTTTTCAATCTAGACATGTAAATTCAAACTTGTGATATTCTCTTCAATCTACTGAAGATGGCATTAATTGACAATACTGTTCAAAACATATCTAGATTAAAAACATTTATTGCCTATTTCAAGGCTTGAAAAGTGCTATACAAAATTTGTATAGCACATTTAATGTCTTGTTGCATTTCATAAGAGAAGACAATGAATATACATTTAGTGTATTCATTGTCTTCTCTTATGAAATGCAACAAGACATTTGTATGTCTAGCAGATTGTGTATGAGTGTGAAACGGGCTGTGCCGTGCCATGGCCATGTCAGTGCCATGATGTCTATATAAAAACATTCAAAAATCTTACTGTAATTGTGCCATGCAATGCCATTTTCACAGTCATATGAAATATACTCTTCTATATTGCTTAGATTATATGGCACTTCAGTCATTTGTGAGAAGAAGGACTGATCCATAAGTCATAGTTTTTGCTTTTTAGCACTTAGAGCAATATTCAGGATCAAATTAACTTGTTGCTACTTAATATGGAGGGCAAGTGCCCTAACAGCAATGAAGCGATAGCAATGCTAGCAACTGGCAACATGTAACCATGGTAACCTAGCCACAGGACAACCTTGGCACCCATCACACTGTCTTAGCAATATAAAGATTATACTTACCTTACCCCACTCCCAGAGGAGGGAGGGTGGGGCAAATGCAAAAACAAGCAGTAATGCTGAGCAATGACTGACCACTGGCAGCCTAACAGCAATGAAGCAATAGCAATGCTAGCAACTGGCAAGAGGTAACCATGGCAACCTAGCCATGGGTCAACCTCCCAAAGTCCCACCTCCAATGGCCTCAAACTGAGGTGCTTGGAAGTAGGAGACCTGTGGTGGATCACATAAAGCGCTAATTGACCAACTTATGCAATAATTAAACTCCAGAATTGGATGTTTAACGCTTTTTTGCCTAATTTAGATCTAGTGGGTATTGCACCAAAGACAAGTCGCTGGACACTCCTTGTCCTGGATCTTCATTATATCCTCTCAGCCTACTTAAATCTTTCATTTGCATATCTTAAAAATGTACGTTTATGTGCCAATATGTTCCTAAGGGGACTCTTCACAAGTGATGTTGATTACCAACCTGGATTATCTTCATCTGAAGCTCGTAAACTGGGTCTTCTGGCTGAAGGTATTATTCCTATGCCAAAGGAAATGGCATTTCCACAACCAAAAGGTTCTGACTGGCAAAACATGTATGATTATGTGAGATTTCCACCAGAAAAGACTAACACAAGACTTGGAATTATAACCAGTCTACAAGAAAAGAGACTGAAAACACATGAGAGAACTGATAAACCAGAAAAGAAACATGTTGAGAAAAAGAGAGATGACGTCATAGTGAGATCAAAGGCAAGTTAAAAGTGACCTTTCTATAGTCAGGGTAGTTTGAGCCATAGCCTGGTAGTTGGTTTTGGGTATATCTGTTTGTGACTGTTACACCTCTGTGTAAAACAAAGTTAATATGTTTCACTGCTGCTAGACTGAGTGTGTTCAACTCTGGGGTACAGTATTTCAGTGCTACAGTGTATACTATCCACCTTAGGAAGAATTCAATTAGCAGAGTTCTTACACCTCCTGGAAATCCTGGATTTCTATTTTCTTCCTGGAAAGTCCTTGGAAGTCCTGGATTTTTTAATAAATTCCTGGAGAGCTCCTGGAAAACAAAAAATGAATAAGTGTACAATTACTGTCATACATGTTCGTGTAAAAGCTCTGTTTTCACTCCATAACTCAGCCAGTAAAAAAAAATTATGCAAAATGTATTTTGCTTGAGTGAACTAGTAAAAAAACTCCTAGAAAACTCCTGGAAATAATATGAAAATCCTCCTTCAGTTGAAACTCCTGGATTTTTTGAATTTTCTGGGCATACACACCCTGAATTAGTTACTGTATGCAATTCACATACTAAGTACTTTGGGGATCTGTCCTGATCATGAGTCACTATTATTAAAGGCTGTAACAGTTATAGATGTTCAACTAACTGAGCAATGTTTACTTGATATAGCGTCTTTATATGTGGGTACATGTACATCTGTATATCATTCCTGACAATGACTCTGTACATTGCAGGGACATATCATTGACCATAAATCACTAAAAGAACCCGAACCAATACATGAACCCATATCTGATAGACATGTCTATGCAACAATCAAAAGACCAAGCATACGACAGAAAGTTCCTACAAAACTTAAGGTATTTGATTCTTTCTGTGCTTAGTTATAATGATATTATAATGATGTTTATATCTATATTGCTGTCCCTGTTTATGAAATAAAAATTAAGAAATACATTTAAACAGGCATTTGTACAACTCTACATGTACATGTAATCAGGGCCATAAGGGAAGTAAGGGTGGCTGAGTGGTGAGAGCGCCAGTCTGTCACCTCTGTGTTTCTGAGTTTGATTCCCGGACAGGGGAATGCATGTTGCTTGAGTTTCTTGTTCATTCTCTCCCATGCCTGGAGGGTTTTTCCTCCCTCAGTAAAAACGAACCAGTTTCAATCTAAGCTGTGCTCCGTGATCAAGCATGGGTCGTGTGGTGGCTGCTACGTGTGTGCGGTGTGTGTGTGTATGTAAATTTGTATGAAAATGTGTAAAATGTGTAACTGTCTCATAATGAAAGCACCCTTGTATACCTTTGACTCGATCACGTTGAGCTGCGCCCTTTGTAATTCAGCACTTGTTCTGCAAGGAAGGGTGATGAACTACACCAATTCTATTCTGACTATCTATCTATCATAGCATAGCAAGCCTTGAAAAACTGGGGAGGGCACAAAGTCACTATGCATCACGTGATGCATAATTAACATTTATATTTTTATTAATTTAACATTTTTTTCTTGCTCTGTTTATTTTTTTAATATTTTCAGAAAAATGGGGGGCATGTGTCCCCCCAGCCTCTGTGGGCACTATGGCCCTGATAATGCATGTACGGTGTGTTTCTTACTTGCACAAAATTTACTGAAGAGGAGGGTGGGCAAGACACAAAGCTAACAGGAAAGCAACATTCTTGAATATAGATCCATGACAACCTAACACTAGAGCACACATGCCCCTGAATAGCCTGGGAATGCCTTTTTTAGAAACTTTGCCTTTTTTAGAAATATATTTAGCCACATATTATACTATGAAAGTTTTGACCTACTGTAATGTAGGTGACAAGTTCCCCCTGCCACCATCCCCAGGGAACAGAGCTTGAGTGCATGAGGTCTCACAAGGGTTTCAGGAGGAAGGTACATCACTGAGTATAGATGTGCAGTTGGGTCTAGTTGGGTCTAGTTGCTTAAAGTGGGGAAAAGAAGTCAGAGCTTCACCTGCAACTGTATGAAATTGTTTCTAATTTACCTGCTAAAAATGGAATTCTTTAATATACAAATTTCATCTGTGTTGGACAAAACTAGGAATATCACTAGCATACATGTACTACATATTAATACATGTAGGTCTGTTTATATTACTTTATAAAATAAGTTAGTGCTCTTCACATGGCTGTATGTTAAATAATCTGATAGGAAAGTTACTATTTTATTTTTAATTTTTACATCTTTTTAAAAAGACTTCTCCAGTTCATCATCCAGAGGTGCAAGAAAGAACTTCTAAGGTGTGTAAATATAAAGCTGCAAACTTTACATAGGTTTTGAATGAAGAACACAGTGTAGTAATAAAATTGCTGTACAATATTGTAATGTACTAATTACTCCCACTAAAGAAATGTATAACTGTAGGGTCTGAAGCCTGATCCTATTCTGTTACTCAAGAAGATTGTTGGCTTTGGTGGAGGAACCTATAAAGATGTGAGTCTCCAATCATAAACATTACAAATTTCATACTGGCATGTACACGTTTTTGAGGGCCTACACTGTCACTGCTAGTACTGGTGGTTTAATACAGCAGGTATTTTGAGGCAAGCCAGCAGGCAGCCTCACCAGTTAGTGCAGGCAATCAAGCAACTGCCAGTCAGAGCAGGCAAAGTAGCAACCAACGACAAGGCTCAAGGAGCAAGCATGTATGCATGAAGCTGCAATTGTAGACTGCTGGCCCATAATCTTCCATTAACTTCAGTTATCAGATACCTGTTATCATGTCAATTGACACAAAAATTATATTCTCTTGACAAGCAGATAGATTTCATTAAATACATGAACATGTACTTCAAAAACATTTTGTCAAAAATCAAAATTGTAGTAGGTATTGAGAAAATCTTCAGCAATTCCCCAAAAGCTAATGGCAATATGAAACGCCATTTTTTACAACACTTGATACTAATCTCGCGATCTGATTGGTTGATTAGAGTGTGTCAATAAGAGGACAGACACACTGCTGACGCGTTTCAGCGCGCGCGCTCGTTCTGTTGCCCTGTTTGAAAAGGATTTTTTAACTTTTATCTCAAATAATTGTTGTAAAAAACGAATTGAAGATGGTTTTGAGTTGTCTGTCCTCTTATTGACACACTCTTGACGCCATAGAATGTTCAAAACTTTGCAGTGAAACCACTCGCTGCGCTCGTGATTCCACTTGAGTTTTGAACATTTTATGACGTCAAGAGTGTGTCAATAAGAGGACAGACAACTGAAAACCATCTTCAATTTGTTAAAGAGTGTAGAGTTTTTAGTTTGTTACACTTTATTTCCATGTATTTGATATACTCCTTTTTGCAGGGTTTGTGGAACATTAATGGTACCAATATTGTATACCCATGTCATGCTATTATTGTATCTATGGATATAGCTAATGGAAAACAAGAATTTTTAGTTGGACATACTGATAAGGTGGTTAGACTATAATTTACATAGAGTAGATTTTGTATTACTGTGAAAACAGCACCGCATGGTCATGACATGGTTACAACACTAATTTCAAATGTTTTTATAGACATCATATATATGGCACTGACACAGCCATGGTATGGCTTGATCAGTCTAACACTTGACATCTGCTCTATTATTACAGTATATGTAGTTGTCCTTGTTTTTTGTATAATTATAAATGTGAGTGGATGACATGCACTCTGACAGTCTGTTTCACCCGATATAATATATGTAAACTATGCTGTATACATTATATTTAACCATGATTAATTTTTTTCTATACAATCATGTAGATATCAGCACTAGCATTTGATGGGTCAGCTAACATCTTAGCATCAGCTCAAATTGGAAAACCATCTCTTATCAGAATATGGAAATATCATAATAGAAAATGTGCTGCACTATTTAGAACTCAAGTCCTTGATATATACTGCTTAAGGTTAGTTTAACTGTTTATGTGTCACTGTACAAAATTAATGTTAGGCCAAGTGCCATGCAATTCAAAATTTAGTTAAAGCCAAATTCCACTGGTTTCTAAAGTCCTGAATACTGTCGCAGGTGCTTTCCATTTAGTGGAACCAACCGACCAGAATGGCCTGATTTCTTAGGACTGATCAATTCCAGAGCTAGGAATTGAGTTGTACCATGTAAGAACTGTCTGGCTGTTCTGGCTGGTTGGTTCCACTAAATGGGAAACACCCTTAGACTATTCTCCATTGAGCCTTCTACATTTTGTATGATAATTGTATTTCCTTTACAACAATTTGGTACGGCATAATTATGGCTGGTGCAGTGTCTGAGCTACGTCTTTGTGCAAGATTTGTGGTTTCAGCCATGCAGTCAGTGTTTGCCTCTCAAGCTACATAATTATATACCCTAATAGAGCAGTTATCATATGGATGGAATATGGGATGGCCATGTCATGGAATGAATGTGTTGTTTTCTCAGTTACATAAAAACTGATTTATCTCTATTATAATTTGAAGTACATGTACATGTACCATAATGGTTCAGATAAGCACCATGTCTTGACTATGTGTAATTATATATCATGTACATGCATATACTCTTGCACAATAATGTTGATCATACATGTACACTCTATGAATGGGTACTGTCACTGATTTATCAATGGCCTTGTTCAATTTATTTCAAAGAAAAGACTAATTTAAATATTTTTATGTTACTTATTACCTAGTTTGTCTTATAATGGTAATATCCTTTGTGCTGTTGGACAAGACTCTACAGGAAAGCAGGTATGACATGTTCTATAAATTAAATGCTTCTTATGGTGATGTTCTGATATGGCTATCAAGAAATAATGTACATGTATGGGCTGTAAAATGTACATTGTGTGAGACTAACTTCTTTATGAGTTCACTTCATTTCTTAACCACTATTGATAGCTGGTAGTAGTATGGGACACATCACAGTCTATCAGAGGTGGACAAGCCAACATACTTGCAAAAGCACACACTGATGTCCATATCAATCAGATGAGGATTGCTGACTTTGATGACAGCAGGTAAAGAACAAAATAATGGTCTTAAATGTCAATGATAACAATCTGTGTCAGAACAGCTGATGTGTTCAAAAAATAAGTTTTTACAAAGTTAGATTTTTTATCTGTCATTCTACTCTAACCATGATAGTCATTTGAGTTTGTTTAAAACCAATTAGATTATGAATTGATTTAATAAATATGTCTGATAGAATTTGGGTCTATAGTGTACAATAATTATAAACACACTACATGGGGAGCACTCTGCCAATTCACCTTCAGTTGCCCTAATAAATTTCTTTGCAATAATTATTCTGGATCCCTCCTCTCCCACTCCACTCAATGTTGAGAAGTAACGATACGTTCATAGGTGTTGTGCTTCCCAAGGAATGCCTCTCATTGGAACAACATTGAGTGTTAGGGGAGGGGAATGAGTTAAACACAGTAACTTCTATCATACCTGTATTCAAAGACAGTGTTTGGGTAAATTCAAGGACTGTTAGTACTGTTTTACTGTTTTACAACATTTTCATACTTACTAGGATGGTTTCCTGTGGAAAGGACAACATTCGCTTTTGGCGTCTTCGCAATGGGTCATTAAGGTCATGTCCTCTTGAACTCAGGCAACATGCTACAACAGAATTTACTGATATTTCTTATGGTATCAAGGAAAGGACAAGTTCAACTCCCAGCAAAATGTAAATACTACTTTAAATACCTGTGTATGCCATGCAAATTTTGTGTGCATCACTGGAAGTTACACCATGTAACAACCTCATGTCGCCCCCTGCAACTGATGCAAGCACAGTTGTGTGCAACTCTTTTCGTCCTCCCTGCAACTGACGCAAGCACAGTTGTGTGCAAAATTGCAGACAAAACTAATTCCAAGTTTCAAATTTCAAGTTTATTAGCTTTATTAGAATTATAGAGTTCTGCTGCAGCAATGTTGCAAATTGCAGACAAAATTGATTCCAAGTTTCAAATTTCAAGTTTATTTATTTAGCTTTATTAGAATTATAAAGTTCTGCTACAGCAACAAACAACAAATTGCATATTCACTGGGCAGGCATCATGCAGTGAAGTGAAGAAATGGCATGGGCAATGGCTGTGACAATTGCAAACAGATCTTGACTCTGGCACTTTCAAAATCATCTTTAGTTGTTGCATGCAACATTAGTTTGCAAGTTAGTTGCATTGTGTGCCTTAGCTGTATAACTAGACTAGGAAACCATGTCACTTGATGAAATTAGTAAATGTGAATGACTGTAATCTTGACATTTCTCACATTTTCTCTAAAACTTATATTATCACTTCTAGCTACTGTAGTACTACCACTGGGTCTATATTCCAAATTGACTACAAGAGAATTATCATTGATCGTGTCTACAAGCTCCTCCCTACTGGTAGTCACCATGGTAACAATCAAGTGTCAATCAATGTGCTGGTTGTTAATGAACTATTTTGTGCTACTGGTTCAAGTGATGGTTATCTAAGGTTATGGTCTACTGACTTTTCTAGAGTTTTACTTGAAGCAGGTAGGGAATAGATCAGTTTTCATATGAGTGTGAAACTTACCACTGACAGTGTACCGACACCATGTCAGTGCTGTAATGTCTATAAAAATATTCGAAATTCCTGTCATAAACGTACCATGCAGTGACTGTCATATTCCCAGTCATGTGAAATCAACTCTAACAGGGGTATCAAAATGCTTATTGCTTAATGCTTACTGGCAATATTCCTGGCTGCTTATATGTTTTAGCCTGCTGCAATCTGCCAGGAATACTTATTAATCAGAAGACCAGTCTCCATAACTAGCAATAGAATTCCCATGCTATACATTCACAGGCATTTTTTAATTGTCAACCTCAATAAAATGTATTATGTAGTACTCCTGACCAGTTAATAGGTGATCCCATAATGAAGACAGCCCAGGTTTGCATGCAGTCAGCTAGTCAGAGTGGTTTTCATATCAGCGTGAAATGGACCATGTCATTTTGTGGACCGTGCTATAATTATGTCTTATGTTGAATTTTTTTGGTGGTATCATCGAACTTTTGCAGAACATGAGGGCTCTGTTACAGTTGTAAATGTATCAAGAGATGGGAGTCACATACTAGCTGGAACTGACATGGTGAGTAAAAATTAAGGTTGAATTATCAATGAAAAACGTCTAAAAGGCATTCCATTTGACTGTTTGTTTTAATTTGTCTTTTTTGTGTTGAGTAATTCTTGGTTTCCATGTGTGATTACTATGATTGCTGAAAATTGTGTTCAGTGATCACTTACAATCATTTGGAAACCACATCTAGCGATTGCAGCAATCATGATTGCAGAGGTCTCTCTCTCTCGATCTCGGTATTTTGAAATGGTGGCTGTGATTAGTGAACACATTTTTTTGTGATTGTAGAAATGTCGAAACATTTGTTAGATGTGTATACTTCTTTGAGTGTAGATTTTTGCTTGGAAAAAATCTGAGCCCTCAGCGGGGTTTTAAAACATGACCTTCTGATTTCCAGTCCAATGCTGTACCAACTGAGCTACGTGTATTTGAAGGCTTCAGTGGTGAGCAGGTCAAAGAAGCATACACGTCTAACAAACACATTTCTGTGTGACAATCCATCCATAAATTAACTTACATTTCCAAACAGTTGCTGTGATCACTGAACACATTTTTTCTGTGATTGTAGCAATCTCAGGGATTGTAAGTTGCAATCATATACCAAGCTTAAGGGGTATAAAACTGTTTTGTGATTCCATCCATCCATCCATCCATTCAATCATGTACAGAAAATGAATAAAATCCATTTTTATTTATTCAGTTATTCTTTCATTTACTTCCTCATTCATTCTTCTCTCAATCATAAAATTTATTTTTCTCTTTAGGGTAACCTTGGTTTACTAAATACCTCCTACTAGATCCTACAAGACAATCATGAGGATCCCACACTGACATTATTCATGCCATGAGTATGGACCCCGCCCATCGTCGACTGGGAACAGTATCAGCTGATTGTACTATACGTGTTTGGGACATGGACACACTTGCTCAGCTCTATGACTTTCAAGCCCCAGAAGAAGAACCCTGTGCAATTGTAGTTTCACCCTCTCAATACCTCATTTGCCTGTGGGTTTGTTGATGGTACTGTGAGAGTTTTTGATGCCCTCACTACCAACCTTGTTGCAGAACATAAACAACACAGAGGGAAGGTGACAGGACTTGCATTTGCTCCTAATGGTGCCTTCTTATACAGCTCTGGATCATTAGGTAAGTTTATCATAATTGCTTTACTCACTCAGTACTTTAACACATTTTCAGGCAATCCATTTTTGTTCAGCCTCTTAAAACCTTTGAGAAGCTGTTGTTGCCTTCCAGACCCTTGTGGCTGCTTTGTGTCATAAAATGTGTCAATATAAAATATTCACTGGAATAAAATTTGTACCTTTATGATGTTCCATACCTCTATCTATACCAGAATCCTCTTCAGTAATCTTCCATATTCAAATTTAAAATCCCTGGAGAATACAAACACTATATTATTTCTTAAATTGTTGAACAATACTAGATACTTCAAAAGGATTGTGGTATAGAGAGAGGTATGAAATGTCATAATGCTAAAGGCTTATTATCTACACGAAGCAAGATACTGTATTACTCAAAAAGGCTTCTTATTAATATGGTTAGACCTTTCACCCACACTAAAACATCATTTTACAGGCATGTTTATGGGTGTTTGGTCACTCCTGTACATAATTTTTCCCATAAGTTAACACTCAGGCTCTTTTGAGAAACATACCCCTGACTAGAGTACTAGGGTCATCAGGGTTCAAATCCCATCAACATGTATGGCTTAGATTTTTTCTGAGTCCCCTCAAATATTGGTTGTCCTAGTACCATTATTCATTACTCTATTGTATTTAGGTTTATTTACTTACATTCTAGGTGCACTAGCATTGTATTCAGCCAGCAATAATGAGTATGAGTTGGTGAGAATGCTGCTTGACATGACACCCAGGAATAAAGACATGGGACCCAATGCACTGTCTATCAGTCATGATGGAAGAAAATTAGCATTTATTGGTTCATCTGAGTACACTGTGTGTGTTGTTGATGCCAGGTCTTTGGACGAGGTAATCAGTGGATTCAAATGATGAATAATGAGTGAATCTACAAATGAATGAATGAATAAATGAATGAACATTGAATAGGTGGATATTAAATGAACTGTCTGATAAATGAACCAGTTAATGACTAGGTGATTGGAAAGATGAATAAATGTACAAACCATTAAATAAATTGATCGATTGAATGAATGAATGAATGAATAGATGGATAAATGAACTGATGGATGAACCAGTTAATGACTAGTTGATTGTAAAGATGAATAAAAGTACAAACCATTAATAGATCGATTGAATGAATGAAAGAATGAATGAATAAATGAATGAATGAATGAACAATGAATAGATGGATAAATGAACTGATGGATGAACCAGTTAATGACTAGATGATTGGAAAGATGAATAAATGAACAAATGCATTCATTGATCAATTGAATGCCTGAATGGATGAATGAATGGATGAATGAAAAAAAGACAAAGTAAAATCTGTCTATTACATGGCAAGTTTGTACAGTGTTCACATGAGCAATTAAATTGCCTTGACTACATATCAACATTGTACTAGTGGTTCCAAGCATAGCCTCTTTGCAAACTAAGGTTTTTAAAACAATATGCATCAAATTCATGAAAATGGCAAATAAACTCAGGTTTTTTTCAACTAATAATGACATTGTGTTTCTAGATCCTTAGAGTGGACATCACTACTATAGCAAGTCCAGGTCATATTGATACTGCAGTCTTGGTGGCATTCTCAGCTCCAGATCTTAATCAGCTGTTGGTTATGACTTCATCTAACAGACTTCTTAAACTTAATGCTAATAATGGATTGTTGTTGAGTGAGGTATACCAATAGATTTATATGGATAGAACAAAAAGTGTTTTTTGTTTCCCTTCACATCAGGAGGGGTGGGGGGGGGGGGCATGTGACATCGCAATGTAACATTGTTCAAATATCTTAACAGTTTGATTCTACCAAAAAACTTTAATCTTCAAGTCTATGCTTACGTTGGCATCCTTAAGTACTACTAACAAATGTATTAGAATTAAAAAAGGATGCAGACTCACCAATAAGATCAAAGTTTCCAGATGGAGTCAAAGTCATGTCTATTTTTCATACGAAAAACTGGCAGCTTTGATGACATCTGTTGTTCATTAAATGTTTTGATCAATACAGTAGGGTACAGGGTGTTACTTCTAAGATTTGCCAGGAATGATATACTTTAGCATACTTTCAATATCAACTGCATGTAACAATCATTAAGACATGGTCATGTAAAAAGTGGCCGGGTAGCTATTAAAGGACCTGTTCCAAATCCCCCCAAAAAGAGAATGTCAT
This sequence comes from Telmatactis stephensoni, assembly GCA_029948255.1. Classification (NCBI taxonomy): domain Eukaryota; kingdom Metazoa; phylum Cnidaria; class Anthozoa; order Actiniaria; family Isophelliidae; genus Telmatactis; species Telmatactis stephensoni. Next base: position 648,818 of record JALIZF010001839.1, read on the forward strand.
TGATACTGAGTGGAATGTAATGCCTTTGTTGGTGTAGGTGTCCAATGTCCATCGTAATAGCTGTACCTGTGTTGAAACATCGTCTGATGGCCGTTACTTAGCAACTGGTGGTGATAATGTTATTAAAATATGGGATTATCACATGAGACTTGATATCAACTTCCAGGTATATTGGCTATTTGCTTATCATCTAGATAACCTTTGAATTTCATTTAATTATGACCCTATTATCTGCCCAACATCTACATGTAGGGTTAACGTTAATTTTATGGATGCTTAATGTTTGCCTATTATTTTTATATTATAAGAGATTTGATATCCATTACTATCTGTCACGTTTAGGTATTCATTGGTCATTCAGACCCTATCCATCAAATTTTCTTCACACCTGGCAATCATGAAGTCATTAGTGTTGGAGAGGCCATCTTTATCTGGGATTTTCATGGTCGCAGAACCAAACGCCCAAAAGCACGGTATAAAACTCTATTTGGTTTAAATTAACCTAAAACAAGAAACCATGTGTAGATACAATATACCATAGATTTGTAGGCATGACCAGTGGGTTAATGTTCGACTCCAAGTATATTCAATCCTAGGATGAATGCTGTTATCATAATGTCTGTTATTGACTGACTGGCTTTAATTAAGTACATAGCAATCTACAATATTAAAAATGGTGATCATTATGTTTTTAAATACACATAGGTCTCTAGCTATTGACGTTACAGAGAATGGCATTTCACATCATCAAGGTACAATAAAAAAATTTTATATTATAGAATTTTTAATAGATGTTCTACATATTTGAAGGGTTCTCTGTAAAAATGACCTATTTAAGTGACTTTTTGATGGATGTTGAGACATTTTATTTTTTGGCACAGGAAAGTTAAATGATATAATCATTTTATACCATTTGATTGGAAAACAATATCAAAAGGTTACTTAGGCCATTTTCATAGGGAGCCCTTCATTTGTTGTCCATAAGTTGACAACAAAGGCCAGCATCTGATGGTATCTCAAAAGGCTTGTTCATAAAGACACCATTTAATCAGCATTGAACTGGTCCATCCTGATGAAATATTGTCTAATATATGAAGAGGTCCCTATAAAAACAGGTTAAGTGATCTCAGATGAAATACTGAATTCTACTTATTTTGAGGAGAATGTATACTTTGATCGAAGATCACTTAGTACACTGTTTTTGCACTGATCTCTTCATATAGTTAAAAATCATTGTAGAGATTGAGAGTGTAGTAAGAAATAAATAAATAATAAATCTCTTTATTTAAGTGCCTAGTCGTTCTAGCGCTTTCGCACTAATTGGGGGCACTATCCACTCACACACACTACCACTACATTGACTGTTTTAAGCATACAACTCTCAGCTCACATGTTGATTTTTACGGAGGGAGGAAAACCGGAGAACCCGGAGAAAAACCCTCGTGGCAAGGGAGAGAACAACACATCTAACAAACTCTACTCACATGTGGCATCCGCAGGGCTCGAACCAGTGACCCGACCCGTTGGACCACAGCGGTGAGAGGCGAACGTTTTACCGCTATGCCACCCATGCTATCGCCTCACTCCATGAACTGCTCTACTGTATTTAAAGATGTACCATACTAAAATAATGGACTAAAAGCTTTGCTTTCCACCTGTATCTATTATTAAAGTCAGAGATTATCACCAACATGGATTCAAACTTCAAGTCCTTGACAGTTTAATTACCAGCCAAGCATGTAAATTGATCATATGTTGCTACGAAGATGGACAACAAACTTATTTTTAAAAATTTAAGGCCGCATTATCCTCTTGACGGTTCATCACACTTTCCACCTAAAACTTGCTAATAATGATTGTCAGTTAACAGCTGTAATGATATTTGTTTTTTATCTTCAACTAAAGGTGACACACCTCAAAGGACTTCACAATATCCCACATTGTTACCAAACACATCACTGCCTAGAGGAAAGCCACCCAAACCTACCATATATGAACCTATAGAACTGGACCTTAGTCCTGTAAGAGATACATCAAAAGATGTTATTGATGCAGACACTCCAGTTAAAATAGAGACAGAGATGCCTAGACCTCTACCCTCCAGACTGGAGAGTTCACTCAGGCAGATAAAGACTCCAGAAAAGGTATTTACTAGCTAGGTGATTGCCATTGTATATGGGTTGTAAGGTGTCAGTATAAAGTAGTTGGTAAGGTGTTAGGAAGTGGTTGGTAAGGTGTCAGTAAGTGGTTGGTAAGGTGTTAGGAAGTGGTTCGTAAGGTGTCAGAAAGTGGTTGTAAGTGATCAGTAAGTGGTTGGTAAGGTGTTAGGAAGCAGTTGGTAAGGTGTCAGGAAGTGGTTGGTAAGGTGTTAGGAAGCGGTTGGTAAGTCGTCAGGAAGTGGTTGGTAAGGTGTTAGGAAGCAGTTGGTAAGGTGTCAGAAAGTGGTTGGTAAGGTCAGTTTGTGGTTCATAATGTGTCATGGATTGGTTGGTAAGGTGTCAATAAGGGTTGGTGAGGTGTCAGTGGTTAAGGGTTTGATTTACTTCATCCATTAGGTTTCATTACAAGAGAGTCCCAAAAAGGCTGAAAAGAGCATCATTCAGGATACTATCCCAAATCACCCACCTCCAAATGTGTGCAGACACTTTAAAAAGAGAACCAACAAGACTTCAGTTCTTGCTAAGTGTCGTTATACAGCACCATCAAACCAAGCAGGTCTGAGGCTTAGGTCTGTGTTAGGATATAATGGTGAAGGCAGGAAAAACATGATTTGGAAGTATGACACAGGTATGATTAATTGCAAGCTGCTTAGAATTGTTAAAAATATCAAGTAGAATAATGTTCTTATTAAAAGTGTTATAATTCAAAAGGCTCATTATCCAATGATATAATGGCAACACAGATTGAAGGAAACCTTTTCAATTTAGTAACACAAGGTTAGAATAACAGAATTTCTGGCTGCAAAACAGGTGTCTTCTGACTGAGGGTGAGTTGACTTGACAGGTGACTGAGGGTGAGTTAACTTGATACAAGCTCATGACCCAAGTCAAACTTCACAGCCAGAACAAGTGGCTATGTTAATTTTCACAGCCAGTTGATTTCCACTGCTTGCTAGCTGCCACCCGTGAGCCCTGCTATACTATTATACATACTAATGGCAGTGTTACATAAAGTAAAATTTCCAGAAACTTTGCTCGCAAAGGCATTCAAAACAAGTTGCAGGAATCATTGCAGGGCTGTTATAGGTCACTATGCCAAAAACTGTTGCTGCAATCATTTTCTTGCAATGACTTTGCATGATGCAAGATATGTTACTTGCTGCAATAGACCACTTTCAAAATTTGCTTGACAACGAGGCTAACATGACTAAACAAAAGAAATCAGCCAGCCATGACCAGCATTTCTTTTGTTTTATTCACTTTAGCCTCGGTATCAAGTAATTTTGAAACTGGTCTATGGTTCATGCAACTTATTTTGCAATGAGAGTTGCAGAAAAAAAGTAACACCATGTTACAGTGCCTCAAGTGTTAATTCTGTTGTAGGTTTGTTTGCATACAGTAGTGGTGCTATTATAGTAATAGAAGATCTTCACTCTGGCATTCAACGTCATCTTATTGGCCATGTTGAGGAGGTGTCTACCATGACAGCTCAAAATGATGGTCTTGTGTTGGCCTCAGCATCAGGGCCATCACCATGCTCTATTAGTCAGATTTGTATTTGGAAAGTAAAGGATGGATCTTGTGAAAAGGTTTTTACTATAAATATCAGTTTTTATACTTGAGAAAGGGGGAGGGGATAGGTTTGAGCCTTTGAACCACCCCTAGCAATGGGCCCCAATAATCACTGACAGTAATCATGTTGAATTGTGATTGCCATTCTCATCATCATCATTCTTTCTGGACTACACATTCTGCTCAGTTTACACTCTGGGAGTGTCATTGGTTCTGTCATTGGTAGCTCATATATGCTTAAGATAAGCAAAATCTTACTACTTAAAGATTATATACAATTGTAATATGTTTTTCAGGTACTGTCCTATCATCAACATGAAGTGGTCTCCTTGTCCTACTCCAGAGATGATCGTTTCCTAATATCAGTAGGGGACTATAGAGAGTGTTCTGTTGTAATATGGAGTACTATAACATATCAAGTGCTAACATCATCCTATGCACGTCAACCCATACATGATATCCAATGGGACCCATTTAGAGTAAACGAGTTTGTTTCGGTGGGCCACAATGGATCTGTTGTGTTTTGGCTTTTGGATGAAACATCCCTTTCTTTTAATCTAAATGTAAGTACATCCTTCAATGCTGCAATGGACTTTTTGAGAATTTCCTTTGAGGCTAAAGTTTTTGTTGTCTTGACAGATGCATGAGCCTGAAGTTCCAGGTGACATCTTCACTACCAAAGGTGTAAGTAAATCACTCTCAGTCCATATTATTTAAGTTGTATATAATTATATAACACACTACTTCAAAAAGCTAACTATATCACAGCCTCTTGCCTGCACCAACTAAAATATTAGCTGGTGATTGACACGACAGAATAAATTTTGGCCATCATCAGAGGTCACTTCAATAAGTTTTACACTAGTGTAGCTAATGTTATTGACAGACTTACAAGTGGGGAACTTTTATTGAATTGACCCCAGTACTTCTAAAGAGCACTGAAATGTAGCATTTTCTGGTGTGTCACTGATATGTCTTTCATGGGGGTTCCATTGAATATTGCTAATTATCTCCAGTATTCACCACTTTAATTGTTTCAGACTGATCCATCAGGACATTTCACAGCTGTTGCCTATGCAAACGATAGTATCCTGTACACAGCAACATGTGAGGGTAAGAAAATCATTATTAAGTCAGCCTTTTTGTCCATTCATTCATTCATTAACTTGTTCATTCATTCATTTTTCTTTCACATTTCAAGTTAACATTTTTATGGTCTTCATATTTTACTTTATTGATTTCAGTTGCTCTTATTGAATGAATTGGAATAAATTTCGTATGATACACATGTATGCAATGAATTACTTTTTAGGTTTAGTATTTGCCTGGGATACAGAACAAAATAAGTGTTTTATTCACTGGAAAGCTGATTCAGCAGAAATAGGTAATTACAGTGCTGCGCTTCGAACTGTTGCCACTACCACAAGTTTTTGATTAATTTTTGACATCTTTTTGACAACTTTGAATACCGCTAACCAATTAGATATTGGCACTTCACTTTGATGTCTCGATTGGCGGAGTTTGTACATCATATCGAGACATCAAAGTGAAGCGCCGATATTTAATTGGTTAGCGGTATTCAAAGTTGTCAAAAAGATGTCAAAAATTAATCAAAAACTTTGTGGTAGTGGCAACGGTTTGAAGCACAGCACTGTAAACATGACTATCTAAACTCATCCATTTCTCTTTGATCATTTCTCTTCTACAATATTTTATACAGAAATAATTTTTATTATTCTCAATTACCTTGAACTCTAATTTCTTGAACATTTTACCTACTAATTTCTGTTTAGAGTATATATAATGCACTAGTTGTCTAACAGAAATTTGTTAACTTTTTATTTGGAATCATTTATTAAAATTTCATTTACCAGATATCTTAGTGTTTGGTCAGGATCACCTGATAACTGGTGGGTGTGCAGGTAACCTCAAATTATGGTCAGTCCAAGGTGTGGCAAGTATTAAAGCACAAGGGAATGATTACAGGTATCTTGTCAGAGCAGTTAGTATCTTATCCCATCAAAACATGTCACAGTCACAGAGGAATAAAGTCAATTCCCAACTTGGGGTTTCCCTGGGTCTAAACTGGGAATCTGTTCTATTTTACTTGGGAAATCTGTAATACCCAAACTTGTAAAAATAGAACAGATTCCCAGGGATTCCCAGCTGGTTAGTCCCAGGGAAGCCCCATATTTGACCCAAGCTGAGAATTGACATTTTTTCCTGTGTGTAGAGGAAGGCTCATTGTCATACAGGGCAGGCTCATAGTCATTCACAAATCTGTTTTAATTATTCTCATATCTCTTTGGTATTGAGTAGACAATGTTTAAATACAATCTGCTCTATTTTTCTTCTTCTTCTAGAATAACTAGTGAAAGCTTAGTAATGGAAGATGAGATGACTATGGATGGTGCTGTTATATCTGCATCCTTTGATGATATGCTACAGACAGTAAGTATATATGTTTCATTTCACAGTTTATTGGAGAATTTAAGCATTGAGTATCTGTTGACCCACTCGCTAGTGGTAAGGCTGTTGGTATCCCAACTCTGTCTGTTTCTGTGGTCTATGTTGCATTTAATCCATAGGTTTGCACTATATGCTAATGCCATGATTATTTTGTGTGTAATTAGGGAATTGTAGGCACTACAATGGGAACCCTGTGGTATGTGAATTGGAGTGAAAGGACTAGCATACGATTAGTCAGTGGACATACACAAGAGGTACATTTATGTTGGTATTTGTTATAATTATAATAATGTGCCTAATTGTTATTTGGAATTGGTCAGCTTCACTGCCACTGCTGCCAGTTTCCTCCTTCCTGCGGCTGGGCTGGCTTGTTGCCTGGATCCATGATCCACGATCCCTGCTGTCCTGGTGTTATTTTTGTATCCATTGCTGGTCAGCAGTTAGCTTGCTGCTTTGGGGTGCTCACCCCTGCTGCAGGGTTGGTCCATGTGACTCGCTACAGATCAGTGTGATCCTTGCTGCTGAATACTGCTATTTTTGCAAGTTTTTTGATAACAATATTTTTATTGTTTCAGATCACATCTGTGGTGTTCAGTGCAACTGATGACAAGTACTTTGCAACATGTGGTTCTGATGGTGTACTTCATCTGTGGACTACTGATAACTTAGAACACTTACAGTTCCAGGTTATTAACCAGGTCAGTAACACTGCCCATCTTATGCAAATACCTCAAAGTCATACTTCACCCCACTAAAGTTATTCCCTTTCAACTGTTGATGAAGAATATAATTCATTGAAAGTCACTCTCCACACCTTTGGGAAGGATTGGCTGAAGGTTTTTTTTCAGATACCATACCATACCCTCCCACCCCACCCCCTACTATATTTCCCCTATAGTTCTTTGGAGTTTCAAACAACCTCTCCCACAAAATCTGATAAGTCCCCTATCTAGCTTCCCAAAATAACACAACTCCGTCCCCCATCCCCCACCCCCACACAATTTTGCCAAACTCCCACCCCCTCCCATGTGCTAATAAATGAAAGCCCCCTAACCTGCCTTTTTGTCTACTCGTCAGAGCTGTAACTGTGTAGCCTTCTGTCCAGTGCCAGAACTAACTGCTACAACCAGCATTATAAACCAAGGCCAGACGGTAGCAACCGTTCACCCACAGAACCCCCCTGAAAAGCGTGAATCGATCAATCAATCACATTGTGTTGCTGGGTATGGGGATGGTACAGTAAGAATGTTTGATCTGGGTAGAGTTGAGATGATTATGAAGATGCAACCACATGCTGCTTCTGTTACTCACATTGCATTTTCTCCTGATGGTGAGTATGAGTATTGCACCCCCAATCTCAGCTCGTTGCCACGCCTATCCATCTGGGTCTACAGTCAACATCCACTAACGACCACCAATTTACAATAGAGAGCTGATTAGCTTCACGTACACGGGAAACGGCAGACGGCAGAGGACCACGTAACATATCTTTTTTAGCGTCTGGCGTTACCGTTTCAGCGAAGGTGAGACACGCTCACGTTTAAAAGCCAAACGCGCATCGCAAGTCGCAAAAAGCAGGTCGTGTGATCCTCTTTGCTGCCTGCCGTGAAGCTTGAGCTCTCTATTACTGACCACCACTGCATTTTCTGTCCCTGCCATCGATCTGAACCATGCATATACTCTGTATCAGAAGAGCATAACCAGGAGACTGATACTCCGTGCACACCCTCATAAAATTTCGGCGGTCTAATTGATGTCTTCGCTATTTTTAGAGCTCGATTCGAACGCTGTCAAAGCATGTTGAAAGCGAATGCATGTTAAATATTTCAACATGTACAGTGCGCACAGGTAGGTGGTGGTCTAAAGATAGCCAGAATGCGTCACATCACGTAGTGCGCGTCTCAGTCTAGTGGTTATGCTGTACTGTCTGTATTGATACTTCTGCATAACGCTCAAACAATCTGTCCCCAAGGTGTGGTCTTGTGGAGAAGTCGAACGTTTAGTTTCTGCCGACAGTGCGTAATAACTACACCCTCAGTCTTAGCTGGCCACACCTAGCATAGTTTGATTGTCTTTACCCTTTGAAAGCTGCATCATCATGACGGTAAGTACTTCATGGCTGAATGCCATATAGTCGTCTTCCTATAGTCGTCTTCCTAATATTTACCCTAAACCTAACTAAGAGCGACTATGTGGACATTCAGCCATGAAGTATAAACCATCATGACTCATACAGATATAATCAAAAACACGATAGTGGGGTTCTACTGTATTAAAGCAAAGAACTTCTGTACGCGACGTACAATGTATCATTAGGTTTTATTGTATTGTAGGCCGTGTTATAATCAGTGGTGCCAGTGATGGTATTATTGCTATTAGCAGCCCATCGACTGGTTTAACAGTTCGTCTACTCAACGACCACAAGGGCGCACCTATTACTGATTTGCATTCCACCCTAAAGGTACGTACTTGCATCAAAAGTTATGCTTTTTTCTCCTCTGCTTCTCTGCAATTTCATAAAATTGCTGACAAAATATATAGAGACATAAGAATAAAGATGGAACAAGGGTGGGAACGCTCGATACAACTTTTTCTGCAACATTGCGCAATACAGTTACGCCTTGTGTCCACCCCTGCAATGTTGCGCAACGTTTAGAAATAGTTGTAGAACTTGATTCTAAACCTGAAACTGTTACGCGGAGTTGTTGCAGGAGTAGACAGGAGACACAAATACCGTGCAATTCTGTGTTGCGCGCGCATTGTTGCAGAAAATTTCGCAAGATAAGTTGCATTTTGCAACTGGATCTTTAGTTAGGTTCGTGCGTGTCCTTTTTAGTGACGGTTTGACCCCGTCTTCGTGCAAAATTCTCACATCTTTCTTTCAACATAACTAAACGTCCGTGTAGCTTTAAATACCCAGAGCACTGATAGAGGGAGAGGGTCGAGAGTGTACAGTCTGCCCATTGGGGTCGTTTCTCGAGAGACCTGATAACTGCGGGCCCGTGTCAAAAAATTACGGGAATGCTCCCGTTTCCGTAAACTTGCCTATAAAATCCATAGAAATTGAAAACAACGGGCGTTTCAAGAAACACCCGTAAACTTTATCGGGTAAGTTAACGGATCCGTAAAGTTATCAGGTCTTTCGAGAAACAGGACCCCAGCTGGAATATCTATTTCGGATGAGGCGGTATGGACGCTAGTATCATGTTTTAACTTTATCTTTCGTGGAAACTATGACTTATCACTTATCATCAGGGTCAGTGTTGTTGGTTAGATTCCAAGAGGCTTGACTTTTTCTGTACTTCATCACTCTTGCCCAACTTCAAATGCAATTGGAATTGGAATTGCTTTTTATTGCTCTCTCTTTACAAGTATAAATTTTACAATAATACATTAAAGACAATAAAAAGTTGACAAAATAAATGACAATATATTTGTACTGATATTACATTAGAGCCTGAGGGCTAAGTTAACTGCTAAGTTTTCTAGTTAGCCCTCAGCCTATAAGTTTCTAGTATTTGAAAACAGGTAGAAGATATAAACTACAAATTACACTTAATATTTAATAAAGATATTTACATAGACAAGAATTTAACATATTAAAAAGAAGAACAGTGATATACGAAAATATATATTTTTTTCTCTTTACTCTTGGTGTTGTTTGTGGAGAAGATATTCTTTCAATTTTATTTTGAAGGAGGCAGATTTTGTCAAAAGTTTTAAGTGGGTAGGGAGATCTTTCCAAAGGTCAATTGCCATATAAGAGATAGTCTGTTTACCTATATTAGTTTTAACGCCCGGTTTGTGTAAATTATCATTGCTTGCATATCTGGTGTTGTAACTATGTACGGTCCTAGCATATCTGAACACATCATCAAAAATACTAGGTAGCATTCCATTATGCCAGAGGTACGTAAACATTAAGACGTGCAAGCAGTAGACGTTGTATACGGTCAAAATATCTAGAAGGTTTAATAGTGGTTTAGCACTGTCTGTATCTTTACCATAGAGGTTTGCAAAGAAAATCATTCTAATTATGTGGTTCTGTTTAACTTGGACTTTTTGAAGATTTGTATTGTAAGTGCTATCCCATGCCATGCATGCATGGGAATATTGAATGAAAGAAGCCAGGGTTTCAGTACGGTGGTTCTAGATTCAGTGTATTACCTTAATTAATTTTGTTATGTTAGGATCACCATTTTAGTGTTTCTGGTCCAATGCTATGGTTAGCAGCCAGTAAAGATAGTCGTGTCAGCATATGGTGTGCTAAATGGTCTCAGGATTTCTGTGAGCTTGTAGACTGGTTGTCTTTCCCTACACCATCTATTGCACCCGATGGAAAAGCTTTACGTAGAGGAGACTTAGTAAGTTCATGCAAAAACTTGTTACATTCCGAGTTCAATCCCCAGTGACTTCACATCCTTGTTTCGACTTCTTTCCTTTCCGTGTAGCTTTAATTAGCTTTAAATTCCCTTAAAACGGAGCTCTGATAGAGAGAGGGGAGTAAAATGAGCGCACCGTCGACCTCAGGTTTGTCAGTTGAATTACTGTTACGAGTTATCGACGTTAAATATGGTCGCTTTACTTTACTTTACATTTCTTTCTCCTTTAAATTATTCTTCCCTTTCTTTTCCTTTCTTCCCGTCTCTTTCTTTCCCTGTTAACTCTCTCTCCGATCTGTAATTTTCTCCCCAATTTGTTTTCTTTTTTACATCGTTTCTTTTCTTTCCTTGCACTTTTTCATTCCATCCGTCCGCTCTCTCTCCTCTCCTCTAGCCTTTTCTCTTCCTTCATTTAGTTTTTGTCTCATTTCATTTCATTTCTAGAGTCAGTACGACAGGTTACCACCGAGTTTAGCACGCTTCTCACCATCTGACCCTGACATTGTAATCTTCACTGGTTACTCTATGCAAAGAGCAGTACAGTTTTATAGCTTAGCACAACGAAAGGTACGTTCCGGCAGTTTATAGACAGGTTTTACATGAGTCATTTTCATTTTTTTCAAATTCAAAATGATAAACTTCTATGCTAAATTTGAAGACGCACGTACCGATTTTGCTGCGAGTAGTCCCTCCGTCAACAATACGAAATTACTTTTTCCTCAAGAAAACTCGATCAAAATTGATTAACATTGATTTTGAGCGATTTGGGTCCGAAAATTGTTTCTCGTCTACAAAAACGCCGTTTCAATATGGATAGCATTTTCTGATTTTTTTTTGCTGATTGATACATGTGGACGTAGCTTTAGAGAACCTCTGGAAATCAAACAGTGGCTATATTTTTTTGTTCTACTAGGTTATTCGCACAGCAGCTTTAACACACTGGGCAACATCGATGGATGTATCTCCGAGGGGCAACGTGATCGCACTTGGAACTCAGGGTAAGGTTAATAGTAATACATGAATTATCTCTAAGTTTCGCATTACATTTCGTTAAGAGAAAGGTTAGGATTCACGTAAATAAAACGGGAAACAGCAGAATCGCCTGACCTGCTTTTTTCGCGTCTGGTGTTGGCGTTTTAACGCGAATCATTTTGCATTTGGCGTGAAGGTGAAAAGTAACACTCTCATTTGAGTGCCAAATACAGAGTCCAGCATACTTTGACACCAGTTCATCCAACCATATGACAGATCATGAATCAGGGAACCGTTTGATATGAGACTCATTGCTCGAAAGGTTGCTAAAGCAACGTGACGCCAGCTTTAACGAATGTCATTTTTCCAATAAAATAAATAAAAACACACGTTTTCCACGGTGAAATTTTTCAAAACTCATTTTAAAGAAAGTCCATATCTTCACCTTTCATTTGGCAAAGAACGAAAACATTCTGCACTACAGAATCTAAAATATTTGAAAATTTCGACTTTACAAAATAAAAACAATTTTGTAGTTTGTTGTTCATATTTCGTCAATTACTGTAGCTCTATAGCTTGAATAAAGTTGAGAAATTATGAAAGGATTTTCCTGTCTAGTTTTGGAGATTTTAAAATAAAAATTCTGCAAGTTCCAGTGTTGTGCATGCTCATACGATCTTGAGCACGCGCGCGCTAAACTATAGTGAGCTACCTTAATACATAACGTGATTCAAAGCTCTGGCAAACAGGTTAGTGGCCTTGGGACCTTTTCTCATTCCTTCTCTGAAATAGGTTAATACCATGGTCAGGCATAGACATCAAACATTATTTTGTATATTTCAATGTATCAATTTATTACTTTGCTAATTTCAGAACGTGTCGTGCAAATAATGGATTACAACGAGGGGAGGTTTCAAGACTTTGTTGGACATAGTGATGCCGTCACCAAAGTGTGTTTCTCTCCATCTGGCAAGTTACTCTACACAGCCAGTTACTTAACATTACTTGCCTGGATAGTCGTTATATGATACTCCCATGAATGTTCTTAGAACCACTGTTGTCCTCTGTGTGAGTAATGGTTCATATATGTAAATAGTTACATTGCAATACTTTTAAATCATGCCAAATATTTCGACTGGAAAGCCTTTACAAGGCACTAGAAAACTTGCCTTGATCTAGAACTTCAAGGAAAATGAAAATGCTGCTCAAGAATAATTTTGTATTAATGCGAGTGATCAGAAAGTTTGCTTTAATTTCCAAAGGGTGTCACATGTATGTAAGCAGCAAGTGATAACATCTGCGCATGTCTCCAACTTCTGTCTTGGCCTAATGGATAATTTTAAAAGGATAATTTCTAGCTGTTCGTACTTCTGCACTTGACTGTAATGCTCCAAAAAAACTTTGGGGAGACTATATATGACTCTCTTTATGAGAGAGGTAGTCCTAAGCCAGGTTAAAACCGGCCACTTCCATCCAGCGGTTCGAGCATACTTGTCATGTTATCACTTGCTGTTCTATATGTACAGAAAACACCTTTATCCACGTGGACTAGGCCTAACTCTCAGTATAGTAAAAACCTCCATAAAAGAACACCTAATTTTATTTTCTGTGATGGGCTGAATGGTTTTACTTAATTTGTATGTCTGGTTTTTATGGAGGTTCTTAATCCTCTGTTTCTTTTTATGCATGTTTCTATGGTATACTATTTAACAATTTGACCCATAGCCCATCAATATGGGCTATCATGAATAGCCCCCTAGTAGACTAGCCAATCGGAATACAGGATTTGTGATAGATCATGAGTTGGTGGATAGAGTGATCGCACTTAACCCATTAAATTGTACTGGCTAAATAATGCAAAATATCACTATTAAACAATGGAAAACAAAGGACATTGTACCATTTAGTACTAATTAGATTTTGTACTTTTTCACGGGTTAAGTGCGATCACTCTACTTATATAAACTTTTAAAGAGGTTTTAGTGCTATACTAAGACATTTTCATCACTAAGACATGTACATAGAGAAAGACTCAAATTTACTTTATTAGAAATAAAATACAATACAACTTAAAAGTATGGAGTGCACTCAGATGAGAAGTTTTTCAATCTGTAGTTGGGTTGACTGTATTTGTGATTTCAGCTGTGAACCCTCATTAGCAGTAACAGCACAAGCAATAACTGGTCTTGTTACTCCACAAGCACGACCCAGTGCAGCCTTAGAACGTACAAACACATAAGACACATTCTGAAACAGACAAACAAGGAATTTTATCATTATTTATCTTAAAAATTGCAATTATGCAATATGGTGAAAAACTCATTTCCTGTAGGGTATAAATCCCTGTGCAAATGCTTCCAAATAATAATAACACTTTATTTATTGAGGATATGACAAGTAAAGCTATGTTTTTTTTGGTCCTCCTAAAGCTAATCTACTTAACAATACAATGATATCCAACATTGGAGGTTGTTTAGCATTTTAAATGGAAATGGACCCAACACTAGTGTTGTTGTTATACTTGGGTGATAACAGAACAAAAGAGAGAGCATTCAAATTAATCTAGTATGTTGGTACCACCTTGGGAGTGTTTGCATAGGGCTTAAGAAGCCCATATTTTTCCGAGCAACTTGGCATTTCAGCCACCAAATCACTTTAACATAATTTTACCTTGTCTTCACACAGTAGTGGTAAGTGGAGGAGGATTTCAAGAGGTTCTGTATCAGCAGCCATTACTATGAATTCAGCAACACCTCTATTAAGGCACTTAGTAGCTGGAAAATAAACATTGGAAAATCACTTTTTAGAAAAATAATTATTGAATTACATATATATGGTGGCCCATGGCTGCCACTACATTTTTAACCTTCTTTTGTATAATTTTTGTTTGATTTTCATTATGTTTTTCATTTTAAAGTGAAAAAAAAAGGAAAAACAAATACATTTTGAAAATAATATCAAAATGAAAATGAAAATGAAATGAAAAGTAAAAGTAAAAGTAAAATGAAAAATAAAATGAAAATCAAAAGTAAAATGAAAATTAAAATCAAAAGTAAAATGAAAATGAAATGAAAAGTAAAAGTAAAAGTAAAATGAAAAATAAAATGAAAATCAAAAGTAAAATGAAAATTAAAAGCAAAAGCAAAATGAAAATGAAATGAAAATCAAAAGTAAAATCAAAATCAAAATCAAAAGTAAAATCAAAATCAAAAGTAAAATCAAAATCAAAAGTAAAATCAAAATCAAAAGTAAAATCAAAATCAAAATCAAAAGGAAAAGGAAAAGGAAAAGGAAAAGGAAAAGGAAAAGGAAAAGGAAAAGGAAAAGGAAAAGGAAAAGGAAAAGGAAAATTAAAATTAAAATCAAAAGGAAAATGAAAGTCAAAAGTAAAATCAAAATCAAAAGTAAAATCAAAATCAAAAGTAAAATCAAAATCAAAAGTAAAATCAAAATCAAAATCAAAAGTTAAATGAAAATCAAAAGTAAAATCAAAATCAAAAGTAAAATCAAAATCAAAAGTAAAATCAAAATCAAAAGTAAAATCAAAATCAAAAGTAAAAGTAAATTCACTTTAGCGACGTGGCCCATGGCTGCCACGGACCGTGCTGCCACTACCATAATCCTTTGCGGCACGTGCTTTGTTAAACAAATATGGCGGACAACAGCACGGAGAAGTGAGAGGCAAATCCATTCTATATTTAATCTGATTTTGCTGGATATCCCTAAAGGATGAACCTCTGAACCATTTCTAAATAAGCCACAGCAACAAGACAGTTCAGGGTATTGGCTGCAATTGGAAATAAGCTTAACTCAAAGTTATAGCGGACGACGTCAGTATTAGATAAATTTAGCTACAGAGGAAAATAAAGACAGATGGATATAAGCTAACGGGCTGGATAACTTACTTATAAAGCTATATTTGCATTATCCCGGACATATACTCGGACATATGCTGTAAACCACAAACTGTTATGGTTGAGGGCCTTTAATAGTGTCGAACTACGATCAGAAGTTGATTGGTTGCAAGTACAAACGAGTTCTAGCCAGATCTAGAAGGATTTTATCGATGCAGTTCTTCTGAGTCAACTGTACCACGGTCATCAAGCTTGAGGTTTTAGGCTGACACCACAATGGTCAATGTAACTAGACACTAATAGACTCTGCACCCATTGTTTTCTTTTGTTGCAATACAACTATTAGGCACTATTAAACACTGACCATTAGTAATTGTTTCACAGTCCGATGAAAATCACTCTATGGCTTGCAATCTCTTTTCAGAATTATAGATCATGTTTAAGACAATTTTGGGTAAAATGTATACCCTGTTAAAGACAGCAGGGCCAAAACCATACCCTATCCAGTGGCACATACCCATATAGCAAATATATGGGAGTACCCCCCCCTCCCCACCCTCACCCCCTGGTATAGTGGACATGGAGTAAAATGGCATTTTTTTAATGAGAGGGGGCATTAAAGGGAACTGGTATATTGGGGTAGGGATGCTCATCAAAAATGCTATGTTGAACACTGCCAGAGCCTTCTTTAGGTGGCTGTGGTCAAAGGGTTTTGCCCAGGTACCACTCAATCTTTGTTTCCAGTATGTAAGATAAAAAGTAAGGATCCTAAAAAGTACAAGTTTGTCTCTGAAAGTACCAGGTCTCTGATTTTCACACCAGCGTCATAATCATAAGCAAGAAACAAAACATCCCTTATCCCCTGAGGGGTTTACCTGGCAATACAAAGACTGAGGTGTTTTCCTTTCTTCTGAAATTGTCTTTTAGTAGTATGTTTTCTTTTCAAATTGCTTGTTTTGCAAATAATTATGACGCCATGTGAACTAGACTTGAAATGTATGAGGAGCATCCCCACCATCTAAAATACAAGAGTCCCCAACCCCAAGGAATTGGGCACTATTTTGAAATGTTAATGTTATTGTTCTATTTACATTTTTGCATTTAACTAAAACATATGATTGAAACAGATGAGAATGAATTTGATGTGCTTTAATATGCTTCAACATTTAAATTATTAAGCAAGTGGCCTTGCTTGAATTAGCTGTAATGTAACAGAAATGATTATTTTGAATTTTGTACTAAGATACAACTGACAGAAGGGCAGAAGATGTGTTTGCTCTAACCTAGGCTTACTTTTAACTTTTAGTACTATAAATCAATCAAAGCAAACCATCTCAGGATTCAAGATGTAAATACAGTGAGACCTCTATTAAGCGGCCACCCTTGGGCCTTGTAAAATAGCTGCTGTTAAATAGAGGTTGCCTACATATATTTTGGGAAGTTTGAAAAGTGGCCGCTGAATAGAGGGTGGTCGCTTAATAGGTGACCGCCTTGATGGTCTCACTGACAGTATTATTTTATATAAAACTTTGAATAGGAAAAATATTTTTTCACAATTGACTTTTTAAATAAATAAATGCACTTCAACAATATCTTCTCTATCTGGTATTATGCCTTTGCATTTTGTTCTTGATTAGGCTCCACTTCAAGTGTGTACTTTTCAGTTTTATTCAGCACTTATCGCTTATGGATTGGTGGTGGTGTAATATGTGTTTAGACCACAGCTCAAAAATTGAGAATTGACCAAATGAAAAAAAAAGCCTACCCTCATTGGGTTAAGCACATCATTTTACCAAGCCATAGTAGTGAACAAAGCTACAGTTTTAAAGAGGAAGGTGTTCCTAATATCACATGGTAAGATATCATCTGGCTCTTCCAGCATACCTGTCTCCATAGCAACTGTTTCCAACTGCTCTTTAGTTACTGGGAAGCCTGGGAGTGGAGAAAAATGTTAAATTGACTACAATGTTGTGATGTCAGCCTAAAACCTCAAGCTTGATGACCGTGGTACAGTTGACTCAGAAGAACTGCATCGATAAAATCCTTCTAGATCTGGCTAGAACTCGTTTGTACTTGCAACCAATCAACTTCTGATCGTAGTTCGACACTATTAAAGGCCCTCAACCATAACAGTTTGTGGTTTACAGCATATGTCCGGGTATATGTCCGGGATAATGCAAATATAGCTTTATAAGTAAGTTATCCAGCCCGTTAGCTTATATCCATCTGTCTTTATTTTCCTCTGTAGCTAAATTTATCTAATACTGACGTCGTCCGCTATAACTTTGAGTTAAGCTTATTTCCAATTGCAGCCAATACCCTGAACTGTCTTGTTGCTGTGGCTTATTTAGAAATGGTTCAGAGGTTCATCCTTTAGGGATATCCAGCAAAATCAGATTAAATATAGAATGGATTTGCCTCTCACTTCTCCGTGCTGTTGTCCGCCATATTTGTTTAACAAAGCACGTGCCGCAAAGGATTATGGTAGTGGCAGCCACGGTCCGTGGCAGCCATGGGCCACGTCGCTAAAGTGAATTTACTTTTACTTTTGATTTTGATTTTACTTTTGATTTTGATTTTACTTTTGATTTTGATTTTACTTTTGATTTTGATTTTACTTTTGATTTTCATTTAACTTTTGATTTTGATTTTGATTTTACTTTTGATTTTGATTTTACTTTTGATTTTGATTTTACTTTTGATTTTGATTTTACTTTTGATTTTGATTTTACTTTTGATTTTGATTTTACTTTTGATTTTGATTTTACTTTTGATTTTGATTTTACTTTTGATTTTCATTTAACTTTTGATTTTTATTTTGATTTTACTTTTGATTTTGATTTTACTTTTGACTTTCATTTTCCTTTTGATTTTAATTTTAATTTTAATTTTAATTTTAATTTTCATTTTCCTTTTGATTTTGATTTTGATTTTACTTTTGATTTTGATTTTACTTTTGATTTTCATTTAACTTTTCATTTTGATTTTACTTTTGATTTTGATTTTGATTTTACTTTTGATTTTGATTTTACTTTTGATTTTCATTTTACTTTTGATTTTCATTTTGCTTTTGCTTTTAATTTTCATTTTACTTTTGATTTTCATTTTATTTTTCATTTTACTTTTACTTTTACTTTTCATTTCATTTTCATTTTACTTTTGATTTTAATTTTCATTTTACTTTTGATTTTCATTTTATTTTTCATTTTCATTTTACTTTTACTTTTCATTTCATTTTCATTTTACTTTTGATATTATTTTCAAAATGTATTTGTTTTTCCTTTTATTTTCACTTTAAAATGAAAAACATAATGAAAATCAAACAAAAATTATACAAAAGAAGGTTAAAAATGTAGTGGCAGCCATGGGCCACCATACATATAACCAATATTTAAAAGCAAGATAAACATGTTTAGATGTTTGCATAATATATAGTTAAAGCATGGTCAACTAATACTTGTGCAGGGTGTGATATAAAAGAAGATGCAATGTACACTGACATTAAGCAGATTCACTGTTAAGGTTTAGTTACATGCACAGACCCTAGGCATTGGATTTATCTCGTGGGTGTGGCAACTGCAAATGAGCAGTACAATGCAGAGTAGGACATGCATGATGCCTCTGCTTCTGTCACTGATCATGATGAATCAGACCTTAGCATTAGCTACTAACCCTCATTAGCTCCTTTCCTTAGTTGTTTGTAGTTGACAGCTTGTTGCAGCAGGTCTAATATTGTTACATGTAAGCTGGGCATCTGCTAGTGGGTAAGCTTTGGGGTTCACATCATCAGAACTCTAAAAATGGACAAGTACACCATATCATTACACACTCTAGTTTTGAACAACACTGCAATTAGTACAGCCAGTGCAGTATAAATTGCACACAAAAAGGCAGTACTGTAGTGCAAGGAAATGTGAGTCCCCATCGACTCATGAATTCTGAAAACAACAGGGATCCATCACATTACTCTACTAGAGAAGATTTCGTATGACTGTGAAAACGGCACCACACAGTCAGTGCGGTCTGTTTCACACTCATATGAAATGTGCTCTACCAACTTATGTAATTATTGATACATACATACATATATGATTGAGACTCCCTCAACAGGGCTTTTTGATCAATTTACAAATCATATAAACTAAATCATATAAATCAAACATAAATGGATTAAGAATCCCAACTGGCAAGGAGGCAAACCAGTTGGCTATATTACAAGCATGGCCGAGAAACTGAATTTGAACTAATCGAAATCGGAACAAATTCAGTCTCAGCTAGTGGCCATGTTGCTTCTATGATTTGAACAAAATGATCTCTTGCTATTTTGAATGTGGGGTGGGGTACAAACTGCAATATAGCAATTAACCCTAATTAATTGACCGTAATTCAATTAAAAACAGAATGTCTCAGAGCGAAGTACTCAGTAATGTTCATCAGAGGGTCCTCTCTAGTATCCAGCAGATCAAAGGAATAAGCACACTTTTGAAAAGTCTAATCAACCATATGAACCATTTTGTCCATTTTCAAACACGTGGTTTTGTTATGCTTTGATCATTGTTTATCAGAAATCGACGATTATTTACAAAATACCTCACGCTGTTTCTATTACGAAGATTGCAACTGAGACAAAACTTGGGTTTATAAAGGCAATTTGAAATCCTCATGCAATCGAGTCGGATGGCGTCCTTCATTTGGCGTCTTGTATACACTCGTCTTTCACTCGCCGGGCGGTCGCATTGGAAAATGTCCGAATTCAAATATAAACGATTGTGACTACTTCTATCTGAATCATTTTTACTCAGTAGTATGTGAGTAATATAAGTTACAAGTAATACAGTTACAAAACACGACAGGAGGAAAACGGGGGGAGTACTAAAACCATAAAGTTATCGTGTTGTGTCCAGATATAAGCTTATCATCTAAACATTTTACTGTAATGGGTGTTTTTTGACCATATTGACGCTTTAAGAATACATAAGTTATACACAATTCTATCACTGTTCTCTTTTCAAAGGTTGGAAAAGCGACGAAAGTTGAAAATGCTGATGTATCGAAGGTTATTAAAGTGGCGATGTACATGGAATATCTCGTGTAAATAATCGATCGAAAATGAGCAATCAACAAATTCTTACCATTTTGATGGTTATCACAATCCCTCTCGGCTAAGGTTAGCTTCACTGAGGTTAAAATAGACGACTTTCACAACTTCAGCCAACACGTGCAAAAATTTCTTCCGTTGTGCCAAGGTGCCTCACTCATACTCGTCCCAGGCTTCTCAGTAGCTGCGCAGCCTTTGTCCCCAGTACACCATCTTTCTGCAAGGCTGGGAAGAGAAACTTTTATTTGCAGCCTAAACAGGACATTGTCCATGATGGGGTCATTTGACTAGAATTTGACTACAATTACTGGAAATTATGCTTTACAATTTCTCTTATTCAGATTCTGTATTCCCTCTCGAGAATTTGTAAATATTTATATAGTTTATCAATGAACAACTAAGTATATAAAAATAAAAAAAGTAGAGTAGTATTGGCACTAATTGCTTTACAAAAGAAAGACAGAAAAACTTCTGGTAGTTGTAGTCAATTGACAGCATCATGCAAAAGACCTTTTTACAACACCGTCTTGAGCAAAATCGCATAATCTGATTGGTTGAAAGCCATTGTCAATAAGAGTTCAGACAACGGCGCTTACATTCTGTCATGTGCTCATTGTTACCCCGTTTGATGAGGATTTTTCACCTTTTATCACAAATAACTGACAATTGTTGTAAAAAAACAAAAAAAAAATTGCAAGTGGTTTAATTCCATTGTCTTTTCTCTTATTGACAAATGGATTTACGTCACAAAATGCTCAAAACTTGGCTGTGAAGCCCCTCACTGCTCTCGAGGTTCCACTTGAGTTTTGAACATTTTGTGATGTCAAAGCCATTGTCAATAAGAGTACAGACAATCACTTGCAATTTGTTAAATTGCAGTCTTATCTGGGGAAATGTGGATTTTCAGAGATTTTGCATCATCAGGGCATCTTGGACATTCATAAAACTTGTAAATAAGACACCCTTCTTCCCTTCTCCCTCCCCCTCCCCTTGATGCCCTGGATCCCAGAGGATCAAGATTTCGGGTTGGTGCATTTTTTCTCCAAAAGGGAACTAGGTTGAGGGGGCAGTCAACTGATATGTCTAATAGAGCAGATTTTGTATGTGTGAAATGGACCATGCTATGTGCCATGACCGTGTCAGTGCCGTGATGTCTACAAAAACATTTGAAATTCCTTTTATGACCGTGCAGTGCCATTTTCACAGTCACACAAAATCTACTCTATTACTGGGTTGCATGTGACGTCATGGCAGCCCTCTTGGATGAACTTCAACGTTTATTCATCCATGGCTAGTGCTTTGTCTTTTGATTCCCAAAGGAAGAGATGAAACCCAACAATTGAAACTAGTTCCTACACTATGTATCAATGGCACACATGAGTTACGGGCTTCCTTTTGGAAGTTTTGAGATATTTGGGTTCTGCTGCATACCACATGAAAGTTTCATTCTATAGCAGTTACCTTGCCAATAATATTGCCCATAATATCTATAAAAAACTTTCAAAATGCCTGCCCTAACCATGCAATGAATATGTCATTTTCCCAGTCATATGAAAACTCCCCCAAGTGTTAACAACTACAGTACACATGTGCAGTCTTGGTGAATATGTTTATTAGAATAATAATTCTTGGGTAACAAACACCAGAAAAGAAACTTGGAAAATAAGACTTAGAAAAAGAAATTCATTTCATTGTATAATGGAAATGCATATAGAAAGAGAAAAGTTGTCCACTGGATTACAAATTTATAATTTAATAACTTATCGAAGGTTTTTAAAAGAATTTAAATGATGCACAAAAATCAACCAAATAGTTATTTACAAAGGGTTCTTTTGAACAATCAATTAAATTCTTTTATAAAGAATAACTCATTAACCCCAGCAGAAAAGAAGAATACCTCCCAGAAACAGGCAAAGATGTCAAATCAGAAATGGCATACCAAAATTGAAGTGCTGCCCTTGAAAATGACTTAAGTGGATTTCTCACAATTTTTCAAGTTTTTTCAAATATAATTTCTAAAATCACTTTGGCCATTTTCATCAGCACACATCCTTTGATTGTCAGTACTGGAGTTTGAGTTATTAAGATTGTTGTTCATAGGTACACTGTAATATTTAGAAGATTATCATTTAAAAAAAAACCTGTCCTACCTTTACAGACTTCCCCTACCTTACAGAACTTGTACTTCGGAAAAAAATCTTAATTAATTACAAAGTATGATTTGTTTATAGAAAGTTGTGTAAGTTGGATAACTTACCTTGAACCAGTTATGAAAATATTGATGTTTAACACAGTTGGTTAAGTTAGAACATTCTTAAACTATAGTTAACTCACTTATTAAACTCCTGTTAAGAGTGAGGTAACTTTAGTTCAATGTTCTGTGACCACGGTCAATATTTGCCCCAAAAAGAACCCTCCCAAGCACACTATTCCCATCACACTAAGCATTTCTATGGATTACACAAATTGGACGTTAAAAATCATCAATACTTTCTGTTCAAAGTGTGTGTAGCCATCATGAACTTCACGATAAAGAGATTAAGGTATAAAATGATCTAAAGCAATAGTTCAACGAGGTCTAGGACCCCCCATTGGCATTCTTTGTAAAAATGGATTCCCAGGAGGTGCTCCCAGGACTCCTTGTTGCATACGTATTGCAGGATTTGGATTTATTGGGGGTCCTTGTGGCTGTGGCAATAGGCCTGCCCCACCGTGTCTAGGAGGCATATTAAATAGTCCACCTGGTTGTTGAGGTGGAAATCCTGGTGGCTGGTTCCCTAGCAGTGGGCGTGGACCTGGTTGAAAGCCAGTAGGTACTGTTACTTGTACATTCATGAGTGGTTGATGGGTTGGCATGGCTGATACTGGGGGAACCACTCCAGGAGGTCCAGGCATTCTGACCAGTGGATTCAGAGGCATGGTAGGAATGTTTGATGTTGGAAGACTTTGGGTTTTTGGAGCATACTTGGGTAATAGTGCTCGCTTCTCTTCCTACAGTGATAGAAGGTACAACCAATATCAATATAATATGTGGAATAATCCTTGTACTTTGAATCCATTTTGTTGGTCCACCAGTATTAGGAAGCATGTCTTAATGTGAATGGCTTTGCATGTGATCATTCAATAGCTGACTTCCGAGATACACTTCACTTGCCACATACAAATTAAGTAAGTATCAAGACAAGGCTACGTGCATAAAGCTCAGTCATTCGTAACAAGACAAAGGTTTTCGCATGTAACCTTGTTTTAGATCCTTTGTATGAGGCAGGTAAAGCATATCTTGGAACTGGACTATTAAAGATCAAAATGAACTACTCTTTCTAGATCCCAGAAAGACACACAGACAGACAGAGGTTCAACAAGAGGTTTCTAAGAAAGATATACATTATTAATTACCAGTGATATATCTTCATCTGGGTGGACAAGTTTACTTGTTGCTCCAGGTGCTACTATTATTGCTGGTTTAGTAGAAGCTGCTGAAGCACTTGAAGCAGGAGTGACTGGCTTGGCTGAAACATTCAAGAATCATACATTACTATGGTTACAACAGACATATTTATTAGAGGTCAGTTGTCAAGGCCTTTATTAATTCAAGTCCCCTAACTTCAAAAGTAGATATGCAATGGGAGATAACAATGATAGATGAGATACACAATCCAGCTGGGGTGGGAAGTGTGGTTCAAACACTGCATAGTTTACAAGGAAAATCATATCAGTAAAAACGAACTAGTTTCGATCTAAGCTGTGCTCCGTGATCAGACATGAGTCGTATGGTGGCTGCTACGTGTATGTGTATGTAAATTTGTATGTAAATGTGTGATTGTTCAATTGTCTCATAATGAAAGTGCCCTTGTAAACCTTTGACTCGATCACGTTGAGCTGCACCCTTCGTAATTCAGCACTTGGCTGCGAGGAAGGGTGATGAGCTACCCCAAATTTATTTATTTATTTATTTATAACTATGTCTTAATGATAACTGACCTCCCCCAGCTGTAGTAGGCCCACTTGAATATATTGTAGTATTACCACTCAAAGGTTTGAAGTCTGCACCTACTGGACCAGATGTTGAGGTCGCCGTAGCTCCATTAAGGTTCTACACAGATAGGTTTGAATTAGAACTGTGCACTAATGGTAAGTTTATTTTTGTTATATACTTACTGTTGAGAGAGGACCTACCTTTCCTGATTTCAGTCCAGGGAAGGTTTATACTTAGATAACTATTTATCTTGTGACCAACAAAATGTCACACACAACCACAACTAAAAGTCCAGACACAAGACAACAAAAAGCAGAGATATACTGTGGGTAGAGATTTGAATGATCAAGTCTCTTGTAAATCATTGGCCTATATCCTAGGTCTGAATAAACAGCCTAACCAAATTCAAAATGCAACAATTTTCAACCTACAATATTGGTAATATTTTCCAAAAGTGCAAAGATTTAGTGGATTTCTGCTTTGCATTATCAGTGCAAAAATACTGTACTGCATTGTCACAAAATGTACTGCTGAGATGTTGCTTTAGTGTGTCTAGACTTTTACAAGGGGTGGTAGGAGTTATGGTCCTAATTTCATATGAGTGGGAAGTGATGCTTTATAAATTAATTTACTGCAACTCAGCCTTTGAACTCTTATTTTGCTGAATTTTGTGACAGTAGGTGGTTAAGGGTTAGTTGCATTTGACTTCATTTTCAACTTTTTGCTGATTGCCTGTATCTTCTGAGAAACCTAGTACAGGTTTCTCACTCATATGAAATTTGTCTATATTAATGTAAATACATACAGTGATATAATGTTACTAATGCACAAAATTAATTATAAATGGAAGTTTTAAATTGTTTGATGAATGCAAATGAGAACAAGAATGTGCAATAATAAAACAGAAGTGACAATAATGATTCTTCATAATATAATTGGATCGGCTGTAACGTTCACTGTACCTTGGAAAAGTTGTAATGATTCAGGATAGTCTGATTTACATTGAATAACAACAGTCACATTACTCACATTCCTTTATCAGAAAAGTACTTGCCATTGGTTCACTGATGGAATTTTCTCAAAGAATAACTGATCAGGCTTGGTTATTTTTGTTCACTAACCTGACTGATAGCATCAACTTGGATGTCTTTCAAAATTTATTGGATGAGATTATAACAAGCCCGCTTTTACTCTATGTTATCTACATTAAATTTTTGGCCAGGCAGTTTTTTGCTTAAGAAAATGTGTGTCTAGCAGTCTGACAAATGACAAGTTTATGGCAAGAAGACATGATCAAAAATTCTAAGCTTACTGACATTTTGAGTCTCAAAACATCAGTAAATATAACATTCTTTGAAATGTCATTTCCATTTACATTGCTGTAGTTGACATACCAAAGTCTGAAAATAGTATGAGAGCTCTTTTCTGTGTTTACTACTGGTAATCTGTAGTTGGTCTTCCTTTAATCACTGATTGTACTCAGAATTCTTATCGTGAGTCGATTAGTGAAACATTATGTCAAATTTGATCTTTAAACCTAAAAATTTATAATTTCCTGCAAAGCAAATGTTATGTACTTACATGGAAAGCCAAGTGAAGATTGGTCAAAGAGCCTTAAAACACCTACCTGTGCATGAAGGGAAGAGAGGTTTGCTAGCCGGTACCTGAGGTCTCACTACAATACCAGGAGCAAGATGAGGCTGTCCACCAGATCCTGATGTTACCACAGGGGCATGAATGCTAAAGAAGTTGAAATCTTGGGTTAGTCTTACTTTAATGGATTATATTATCATATGAGCAAATAAAATACAGTTTACTCTTTTGCCATTTTGGTCACCATAAAGTATAGGGGGATGATCAAATGAATTTTTACGTGTTGT
Organism: Telmatactis stephensoni; assembly: GCA_029948255.1. Taxonomy (NCBI): domain Eukaryota; kingdom Metazoa; phylum Cnidaria; class Anthozoa; order Actiniaria; family Isophelliidae; genus Telmatactis; species Telmatactis stephensoni. The sequence continues at coordinate 675,180 of JALIZF010001839.1, forward strand.
GGTTTCAAAATTTCTTTATTTGAATACATTCAAACCACTCTGATATTTAGTTTCTGTTCTCTGATTATTATAATCTAGGACAAGCAGAAATTAAAAATCTAACATGATTTGAAAGACCTGATGATGTTGTTGAGCGTTGTCTTGTTTGTGTAATATTTATACTTGATTTGAAAGTGTTGAAACCAAAAAATGTGACTTTATAAACCTATATACTGTGATAATGTGTCAAAATAATTATTAATATAATACAGGAACTACCTTTATACTACCAGATAGTGCTGAAAATAAGAGGAATTTTAGGTTTAATCGTTATCAGTGTTTAAGGTGTCTTAGAATATCCATAATTTATTTAATTTGCAGTCATGTTTTGTAGTTTCTACCAATTGTTTTTAGGTGAAAAACTGACAAAAATTCCCTGATGAAATATTTAGATCATGAGTCTCTAACCTATGGAATGCAAAAGATCAAATCATTATTCACCCAATGTTTCTATTACATCACAAACATAATTTCCAACTAAAATATTTTTAATATTGGTTCTGAAACTCTTCTCAGTGAGTTAGTTGTTGATTTTTTTTTTTTAATTGGGCTTTCAATCTCACCTTGTTTTGTTCTCGTACTACGTTTGGATGCCATTTTGGTCTTCTTTTCATCTGATGAAGACAACCAAAATGGCGTCGAAACGTAGTACGAGAACAAAAAAAATATTTTTTTTTGAAATTGAATTAAATGCTAAATTCAAACTCTATGAGAATAAAATAGGCTTTCTTCATAAATCTTTAAATAAGAAAACTTGGCTTATAGAAAATTAAGTTGTAACTTCTTAGGCATTATAAACAGTCCTAAAACACTATTAAATGGAAACTAGCCTTTATTGACTTCCAGATATTTCCTGTTTATCCAACCTGAAATGGAACATTACCAACCACATCCACAATAAATGAAAAGTGTTTCAGATAAGAACAAAGACCCCCATTTACATGTTTTGTACTAGAAAGTTTCAGCAGAAGGATCAGCGAACAGGCCTGCACGAAAGCTGAAATAGAGCCCCCACGACCTTGTACTATACCATTCTTAGGAGCCTTGCACTTATCTGAAATACTTTATATCCTTGTGAGTTGTAGATTTATTGTTCTTACCCCATAATAGGAGGTACTGGTGGCCTTGGCATACCAGCTACTGGAGGCATTCCTAAAGAGAAATTATTCATCAGTACAAATTTAATGAACTGCAATGTACATGTGTTAATACCGTGTGTTACACTCACTATGATCCCTGTCATATCTGATGATCGACTACACAATAACTCACTCGCTGGCACTTTTTGTCAAGTTCCTATTTTGACTTCTGTCAAAAATGGGATTACAAGGTGATGGGACTTTTAACAACAAAAATGTGATGAAAAATGTTTGAAGGAAAACTCATCCAAACCTATCATATCCACTTATCCATCCAAAGACAGAGTTTTGTTACTGTTATATCCTGGCTTTTGATAGGTTAAAGTATGTCTCTTATGTTAAATCAAATAATAAATCATATGTAGTTATTTATTCACCTACCAGGCATAACAGGCATTCCCATTGGTGGAGGAAAACCAGGCGGCATTGGCATACCAGGCATACCCATCATGGGTACCATAGGAACTGCACCTGGTGCCATCATGGCTGGCTGGGCTGTGGTTTCTTCTTTAGCTTTTTTTGCTACTGGTTCATCTGTAAGGCAAAATATACTTAGTAAGGCAGAGAAAATGTTGTTCTGACTCTAGAATAAGGTTTTGATTACTGCGCTAAAATTTCTAATTCATAATGTCATCATAGAGCACTTTTTGTATGAATGTGAAAAAGCAAAACAATTGAATGTTTTTCACTTTTTTCCCCTCCTTTGTGTAGTAAAATTGTTGTAGCCTGGACTTAGAAAGAAGAGGCCTTTCGAGTCTTACTTCCATGTTGCTTGCTAGCAGGCCTACCACACACATTTGACTATCAAACCACATGTACTATCTACATGTACACATTGATTTATACCTAATGTAGACGAAGCTAAATAAAATAAAATAAATAAAATTACAAATTTGGTAAGTGATCAAAAGGTGTATTGGATACATATATCTTTTATACGTGAATATAGGAGTTCAGTGACAGGGGAGAGGGCTCAATACTTTTGTAGAGCTAAAAACTATATATCTTTTATACTGTAGATTCTTTAAAAACAAAGACTAGTTTGACAACACTACATCACTACAACCATTATGCATTAAATGTTCTTTAAGGAATCTACAGTATAAAAGAACATCTCAGACATCTGTGATCAAACTATAAGTTCTCTTCTAAGCTCTTTAAAAACCAAGAGAAATCATACTTTGATCACAGTTCTTCTAGCAATAAAATAATGTTTGAGTGTATATACCTGAGTCCTCTTTTCCTTGTCGTTGCTGTCGTTCCTTCAGATCTTTATCAGGAATACCTTCCATTCCATATATTTCTATTTCAGGGTCACCTCTATTTGGTAATGAGTTGGGAATAGCTGACACATTCTCTTTGTGTACTTGCATACAATGTATAGCTAAACCTGGACCAGTGTAAAGCTTTTTGTGACAGATCATACACTTGAAGTGCTTGGCTTTTTGATGCTGTATTAATATCTTTTCGTCGTCAAAATCTCGATTACAATACCTTGATTTTCGTTAAGGACAACGCTTTCAGCCTTCAGATGCCAAACCGGCATCACAATTAAGCTTATTTGTCACAATGTCAACTATAAAATATGGAGAGATTTTGACGAGGAGGACATAAACTCGATAAAATCAAGATATCATATTCCTTTTTATCCAAAGCATATCAATCTAAGATAAAAGACTAATTACACAAACAGAAATAACGAAAGAAAATCAAATTGCGTACGTTTCGTCATGAGAATCACTTCCACCACACACAAGGTGCTGAGTTGACGATTTTTTGGACCAAAACTACAACTTTTCACAATGATAAACAGCATAATAAAATAAAGGATACCAGCACCAGGGTTTAACGAGCTTCTTCTTCTTTCTTCCCATTTTGATCTGCTAAAAATTGAGTTATAATTTATACATGTATATTACATAAACTTTCCTTTCATACGACCACATGCAAAATGGCTGACGAACTGATTATGTAAAGTACCCGGATGTGAATAAATTAACTCCAGCCAGCCAATGGGAACTCTGTGCAGTATATTTTCTCAAAAATTTGGTCAGTGATAAAAATAACTTAATTTTCGTGTTTTTCGAGACTTTTTCCAGAAGAAAAACGTATCAAAAACAACCACAAGATTTTGCAAGACGATAATACATTGCAGATCTTCTGAGAAAGTCAGCCTTCGTTTGGGATTCCTGTGTTCAATACCGAAACATGCGCACATTTGCATAGTTCGAAATGGCGGGTAAAATGTGAAAGGTTAAAGATTGGCATTATAAATGTTTTTTACAAGTTCTATGCAAATATAAAAACTCTAATGTCTCCAGGAGATCTTTCCAAGACACCACCATCTAGTCCTTGCAGTCCGCCACGGAAAAAGGCTAAATTTTCGCTGCGTTTGAAGGGCAAAAGCAAAGCGAAGAAGGATGAAGCTGAAGATGACACTTCAGCGAAGAAGACAACGTGCAATTCTTTTTATCCAATCTTTCGCTCACCAGTTCAGGAAACTGGAGGAGGAGAGGATTGCATGGAAGTTGAGCCCTGTCTACCGTCTATTTCGCACCCTGGGCTGTTAAATACAGCGAATACGTGTTATGCTAATGCGGTTTTGCAAGTTTTGCGTCGTTGTCCTGGGTTTGAGGAATATGTTAGTCATCTTGCAAAGGATATCAAGGTATAGAAAAACTTAGGTGTACATATCTAATTCTCTAATTTTATTACAATGGTTAAGGTCATGTACTGTGCTAGGAGGGACATACAGATAAACTAATGACCTCTTACTCCTCACTTCCCACTCCCCCCCCCCCCAAACACATCCCCCCAACGCACACACACTCAACCACTCCCCACCACTTTCCTAACAAAAATACATCCCCAGTGACATCCTTTTAAGTTTTTTTATCAATAATATTAGTCAAAGCAATAAAGACACATGCAGAAGAGGATGTAGACAAAACATTTGAAGTTTTTTACTTAACAAACAGAAGTTTGAGTGCTTAATTGGACATGTCATATCTTTCTGTTGAGAAAAGCCAATTGGGTGGCATATTCATAACTTAAGAATTATGCCCAGATTAAATGAGAAGGCAAGGAGGTGCAAGTCAACACAAGTTTTGACTTGCGTCTTGCTCGTCTTGTTGAACATTGCTGAAGTCAACAGAATTTTTTCAAGAACTTTCAATAAAAATCAGCTACCTGAAGGACAAGGAGAAAATCAGTTTGGTGTCTGTTTGAATGTATAGAAGTCTAAAAATCAAGAAAAACAACTTGCAAAGTGTAGTGTGGCATCCATGCAAGTGAGCCAAAACTTGCATCAACTTATTCAAATTTGAGCATGCTCAAACTGCTTGCAAGTCCTCACAAGTAGCTGCAAGTCGATGCAAGTTGGCAGTCAAACGAAGGCACAAGTCAAAACTTGCATCAACTTGTGTCTCCTTGCGTCCTCGTTTGATTGGAGCCTTGGGATTTGTTGGCTGTGTTTTCTTTTTGTTGTTAGTGCACCTGATAAGACATGATTTTTGGTGAGGTTACAAATATGAAATTTTATTGTAATGTTTATTACAGATGATAAAAGATGCCACTAAGAATGACAATATGAATTTTGATCCAAAAGAACTTGTAATCAATCTAAGCAAGGTATGTAAATTACACATGTGGGACAGGTCATCTACATAATGTATGCTTTGTTGATGGTTCAATGCAATACTATAATGATAACCTGAGTGATCTGTAAATTCTTTGTTCTCCTTTTCGTTCTATGAATTTGCCTATCTCAGGAGTCAGCAAAAACTACTGCAACTTTTTATTTAACATTTAATTTTTTTTTAGTTACTTTGTCACATGGATACACTAGAGGAAGATTTTTTGAATGACAAGGAGAATTGTGGCCACCTTAGGAACAAAGGACCTAACCTTGTTTTGGCTGCAGAACCTGATGACTTTATGACAGCTTTTAGGTGAGCTTATGGTTATATTATATGAGCAACAAGAGTTGCTTAGTAATAAGGCTATTGATAGTTTTGAGAGTTCCTAGTAATTTAATTTATTGTAATTTATTGTATAGATGGCCCAATGGAAGATTAGCCAGGCTAAATTGGCCCCATCTTTAAATAAAGTTTATTATTATTATTAATTATTAAATGTATGCTTCATCGAGTGTGAAATAAAGACTTGGAAAAATCCGAGCCCTCAGCTGGGATTGAACCCACGACCTTCGAATTGCTGGTCTGATGCTCTAACAATTCCATTCATTAACTTATATAAGAGTTGCTTAGTTGTTTATTCTGAAGTTTCTGATATGGGGTGTTTGGTTTTTGAATGTTTCATAGTTTGGACTATACACTTGGTTATCAAACTCATTAATAATTCATTAGAAAACACAATGGAAATCACTACCGGAACGTAGATCTTTATATCGGATAAAGATTTTTGTTTATTTGCATAAACTTTAACTTGGATTTTCTAAGCCAAAAGCAGTCAAACTTGGAAAATTCTGGTCCAATATGATAATTGACAACTAGACGTTTGATAAGTAATATAAAGAACTCGAGAGCGTGTTATATCGGGTCTAAAGATCCTCGCCTTCGGCTTGGATCTTTATCCACCGATATAACACGCTCTCTCGTTCTTTATACATTACGTAACCCACATTCACTTGTCTCCATAAGTCAGTGATATAAACATGCCAAAAGTTGTTGAGCACGAAAAAAGCATACAAAAGTTCAACCAAAAATACAATACAGTGGCACAGGGGACTGTTTATATTACTGCTCTTGTGAGCATTCTTTCTCAGATGAATGACAAAATAATTTTCAATAGAAATTACTGTATGGTTGAGAGCACATGAAGGGCAATGTTTGCCTATCATTTGAAGCTAGATACTGATATCCAAGGACTTTTACCAGCTGATTAAAAACAAGCAATATAAAATTTAGATTTTAAATATAATTTAATAAATGATCATTGGTCATAGTTTTATTTGGGAAGATTTAGCATATACAATGTACAATGCAATATTGTATGAGATGACAGCAGATGACTAATACAATCCAGGTTTGTTTTCTTGATTTTTAATATTAGTTTTTGTTATGTTTGACATCAGAGAACTTTATCCTGGTTTTGAATGCAACCTCCAGCACGATGCACAAGAGTTTCTTTGCTCCCTTATAACAGCACTCCAGGAGTCTGCTGATGAAATCAAAAAGCACCATGACAAAACGTTACAAACCTCCAATTCTTCCAGCATTTGCAATGGAACTATCACATCTTGTGAAGACCTTTCCTTCATCAAAAAACTCTTCCAAGGCAAACTAGTCCACCAAACAAAGTGTCTAAACTGTGAAGAGCCTAAACTTAGATATGAAGACTTTCAAGATGTCAGTGTCCCAGTGGTTGAAGACCAACCCTATTTAGACGCAAGAAAGAAGCTTATGCTGTCTCCAACTCCAAAGAAAAACAGGGACAGTGTTCACACTTTGCAGTGGGCAATTTCACAGTTTGCATCCAGTGAATGCCTGCAAGGGAACAATAAATACTTTTGTGAAAATTGCAACACTTATTGTGAGGCTGAAATCAGAACTTGCTTTGATGAGCTTCCTACTATTTTAACAGTTCATTTAAAGAGGTTTACATCAGCTGTTGGGTAAGTAATTTAGTTTAATAATTTAGTTAATAATTTGAAACATATTAGGTCAATTGCTGACTAGCTTTGTAGTACAAAAAATTGTCAAAATTATGAATAGATTTTATCATGTAGTTTTGGAATTTCAATGCAAAAAAAAAAAACAATCCTGTGTGGCATTCTTCAAGTTCCAGTATTGCACATGCTTATGACATCAATGTAGATAGATAGATAGATAGATAGATGAACTTTATTTAAGTGTCAAGGTGTTTAGCTTACTAGCTAATTGGGGACACTATAAAATAACAATTAACAAAAAGATAAAACTTTCAAATATAAATATGTATATAAAAAATCTACTTGATATTATAATAATAAAATTATTAAAATTGTACACTAATATTTTTAAACAATATGAAATTTTAAAATATATGTATATCTTAACCTATAACAAAAGAAGATAAAAGATTCTATATGTCGATTGATGTTTCTGTCCCACCCTCGGTCCTAGAAGATACAAGCAAACATGCAGCACTTTCATCCCAGCCCTCTAGGATGAGCAAGCTACACACTTGCACGAACCGTCGAGCAAACCAGACACATCAACACATCTTACTGCCTTTCTAAAGGCACTAATACTAGGCTTGGACTTAATATCTTTACTTAATTTGCTCCATAATATGGGGCCTAAATATTTTATGGAATGTTTCCCATATCTACATGTGTTAAATCTAGGGATTGGAAAATCTTGATTACGTAAGTTATACATTTTATTATGGCTATAAAAAAGATTACTAATGTAATTGGGAACAAGACTATTTTTAACTTTATACATTAAAACTAAAATATCTTGTAATCTTCTATTTAAAAGACTAGGCAGTTTGGCTTGACTAAGTAACTCATTATACGTGTCAGTATTATTATCAAAAACTATCCTTAATGCCCTCTCCTGAACACGTTCTAATTTTTTACTATCTGTGGCTCTACAAAAATGCCAAACAACGTGGCAATATGTTAAATGAGGTAGTATGGCTGCTTTAAATAATTGCAGCTTGGCTTCTCTAGGTATTAAATTTCTTAAACGTGATAACACTCCGACTTTCATTCCTGCTTTTTTACACATTATGCCTATATGCGAACTGAAATTTAAATTATCATCTAATGTAACACCCAATAATTTCAATTCCTTAGTAGGATTGATATCTACTCCATCAATATTTAATCTTAAATCCGAAGATTTTGACCTATCTCCAATTAGCATGACATTATACTTATCATAATTGCCTTGTAACAAGTTCTCGTTATACCAGTTTGAAATGATCTGTCCTTCCTCGTTCAATGTCTTTTGTACATCATCAACTGTTTTTGCTGAAGTGTATATTTGATGATCATCAGCATAGATCGATAGAGATGCTTTCTTTATCAAGTAGGCCATATCATTCTGGAACAGGTTCCACATCAGCGGATCAAAGGACGACCCTTGAGGACAACCTCTGGTAGAGGTTTTCCAGTCACTGACATTATCGCCTAATTTAACTCTATTGAGTCTGTCTTTGAAATACGATCTTATTAGGGACAAAGCTTTATCTGAGAAATTATAGGCTTTAAGCTTATTTAACATCAGAGAAGGATGGAGCGAGTCAAACGCCTTAGTCATATCTGTCGACAACAGGCCTATACATTCCTTACTATCCAAAGTCATTCGCCATTCTTCAGTCAATCTGATCAATGTTGTTTCACAACTGTGTCGTTTCCGATACGCAGATATACAGGGGTCTAATTCTGACTCAAAATGCTCACTGACCTGTTTACTCAGCAGTTGTTCGTAGATCTTATCCACCGTGTTTAATAATGTTACAGGGCGATAGTTCTTTTTGTCCAGTCGATCGTCCTTTTTAAAAACTGGACACCATACCCCTTTTTTCCAAGCATCAGGCCATACTCCTTGTTGTATGCTTTTATTGAATAGGGTAGTTAATGAATCTGCCACTCCACTAGCTGCGAGATTGAGCACTCTAGGCGTAATTTTGTCACAACCACAAGCTTTTATGTGAGTGGTCAATGTGAGAAGTGAAATGGAAAGGACTTAGAAAAATCTGAATCCCAGATGATTCAGATGAAATTGCATCCTTTATCTTTTTGAAGTTTATTTAATTTTACTATAATTTCTATTGTTGATAGACTTTCATCCAAGATAACAAGTAATCTAAAGACACCACTAACTCTATCAGTGCAAGAATGGTGCTCAAAGAAATGTCAGTTGGAAAACAATGTATATGAGTTGTTTGGGATTGTGTTACACAGTGGCATGACGTCTGGTAGTGGTCATTATGAAACTTATATAAGGATACCTCGACCCAAAAACGAGACACAAAATAATGAAGTAACAAATGATAATGAAGGCACAGCCAGTTTGAATCACAAAAATATGAATGGAATTACCTGTCAGGAGGAAAAAGCTGATTGCAGCTTGGCAACTGGAATGGCTAAAGATACTGCTGCAGATATTAAAGATGATAAAGTAGATGATGCTGTCAATATTAAAGATGATGTTAAAGTAGATGATGGTGATATTAAAGATGACATTAAAGTAGATGATGCTGATAACAATAAAGATGGTGTTAAAGAAGATGACAGGGATATTAAGGATGACATTAATGTAGATGATGCTGATAATATTAAAGATGGTGTTAAAGTAGATGACGGTGATATTAAAGATGACATTAAAGTAGATGATGCTGAAAACATTAAAGATGATGTTAAAGTAGATATAAACAGAAATTGTGTCAACAAAATGGAAACAAATGATTCTGATGACAGTGATTCCAAGAGAAAGCCAAAACGAAAGCTAAGAGCAAGAAAAGCAAAGAAGTCTGTTAGCTACAAGGAGTCTGGTAGTACTACAGATATGAGTGGGGAAGAAGCACAGCAGAATGTCCAAGAAGAAGACACTTGCCCAGTGGATTTGAAAAGCCCTTTTGAATCCCATGGAAAATCATCGTGTATGTCAGGTTTAATAACCAAGTATTTTCACCGATCCAAGAAGTCATCAAAAAGCTCTAGTCGTGAAAACTGCAGCAAACCATGTGAAAATGAAGAGCGACCTGCAGTGAGCATTCCTAATGGTAACGTTCATGATACTGATTCCATTTGTGAAGAAGCTACTGAGAAAAGTGAGAGTGAACTCAAGAAAGGACCAAATCCCAAGCATTACAGAACTATTGAAGACTCATTCAAAAAGATTGATCATAAATCATCAACCATTCGCAAGCTTGATTTTATGGATGGATCAGATCAAATCAGTGAAGACAAAGATGTTACCCATCGTGACGATAAAGAAAAGGTTAATTCACTAGACACTATAAATCATCACTCAGGGCAATTAACCATGAATTGGGTACATTTTGATGACTGTACTGTTGGTAATGTTGCAAAGAAGGATATTATTGATGTATTATCAGCATCAGAATCATCTTTCACATCTCCATACTTACTCTTTTATCAGAGGTCTGGCATTGCTCAATAATATAATTATATTACTTTTACATCTATGAATGAGAGCATTTCATATGGGTGCAAAAAAGGAGTCTGTTTAGCCTATTATTTTGGGGAGGCAAGGAATGGAAGGGGAGGGAGATCAAGCAGAAAGTGTGAAGGGCATACTCCCCTCTTCCCTTTAGTAAAGATTTATCTCAATATTTTAATAAAATATGCACAGTATGTATATAGATTTGGAAGTGCTGTAAACATAGTTTTTCACATTTGTGTACCTTATTATGTGAAATTTTTATAAAACTTTAATTTTACAATTTTTATGATTTAAAAAGTTTTCCAAAATTAACTGGCACAAAATAAGTGTCACTTGTTAGAGTGACTCTTAATTTGACTTTTTCATCAAATTGTAAAATTAAAGAGTTGCAAAATGTGCAACCATCAAAATTTTGAAATTTTCATGTGAAAATTTCACATAATAAGGTATATAAGATTGTTTGCAAACTATTTTGAATTATTGCTTTTTTTCTAAATTTCACCAAAGCAATGAAATTGATGCTCACTGAAAGAATGTAAATATGAAAAAATTAACAACACATTTTTGTTATTGTGTGAATTTAGATGCATTCAAAATAATCATATGAATTTTGACACAGTATTGATATATTATTGTTATTATTACTCTGTATTTAGGACAAATGTTTATCAATAAAATATTTTCTGACAAACTTATTGTTATACTTTTAAATTAATTTTAAGATGTTTTATTCCGAGCTAAGACTGGCTTGGTATACTCTATGTAAACAGGACTACGTGTAATGGGACTGCAAGTGTAAATAAGACTACAAGGAGGTTAGTTATGCTCATTTGATTGACTGATTGATTGTAGGGATCAGTAAAAGTGGTACATAAAGATCGCTAAGATTGATCAGAGAAGATTGATATGATTGTTCTCCATGTAAATGTAAGATTGAGGTTTGAAACTCAAATATCCATCACAGGATATAAGAATTGAAATAGAAATGCTGGTCAAAATGATTTTCATAATCAATACAACAAACTATCAAAAATCTGCAAGATTACTTATTTATTTGTGTATCAAAGAAACTTATTTATTTTATCCATATCTATGTTGAAAGCTTTCACGTGACGTTTTTCTCACCTAGTTCAGAGTTCACCCATTTCGTGACTTAAAGTGAATCACGCGATCCTTTGCGTGATATCAACATCAAAAAAATCAACCATATAAGTGACTTAGACCAAAGTACACAAGAACAGCTACTCTGTTTATCATTTCAAGAAAACCTCTGATCTTTAATGTCTGTTAGACGTACCTATGCAGACGTCTAGGCGTGCAAGCATGCACGACGAAGCGTGCCGTGACAGCGTGACATCTTCGACCAACCAATCAAATCATTCCTATTTTGGTCAACATAAGGTCTACGAAGAAGGCGAAGGATTACTTTTCGCCTGGCAGTGAAAAAGGAAGCTGTGAGTGGAAAAGTCTTTCCTCCTTTTGATATTTGGAGACATTTTGGAGAGCAATCATGGTAAGTTAAGTTGAATCAGTATTTGGAAACGATTTGTGTTCATCCGATTGCTGTTGTTGGGAGGGACAGTGCTAGCACTTTAGTGGACACAGTATGTCGCCAGTATTGTACTACAAGAGTGTCCTTTTCCAACTCGGGTTTTTCACCAATTTGCATCAGAAAGTACCCTGCAAACAAAAGTTCTTTTTCTACATTATTAGCCTTGATTTTCTATTCGTAAAATTAAATGGAAATCGTTCTTGTAGGGAGTACTTTAACTATTTCATTTCTTTTTTGTTCGCGTGATATATCGCTTCGGGTGGAGGTGTCAAATGTTTTCTCAACTCTTGCTTCGTTGCCACGAATCCCTGACGACTGAAATCTGAGCCTAAGCGCTAAGTAGCTTAACTGGAATATTTCAATTTTTGCTTTCATGTTGTTTTTGGTAGCATTAAAAATTCCCGCTTTGTAGATTGATCTTACGACATCGTTTTCACGTATTGCAACGTACAGTTGCAGCATTAGAGATGGCAGGCATCGCTTTTCCAGAGTAATATAAATTTACGGACACTGGATATGATGTACTTTTAGTCTGCAACTAGTAAACATTTAAGGACAGTCTGAAGAATTTTTTGATAATGTGAAATAAATGTAGAAGCTCAGTCATGTCACCTGTCATTCATTCTTCGTGGACTTATTAACTTTTGGCCTGACAACGGTCATTGTTGTTGTCAAAGGGCTTATTGAAGACTGTAAAACATTGCTTCAAGGGGAGGGGGGTGTTTATTCAGGCATTACAGATTGGCAGGGAGATACAAGGACCTTTATTGGGGTTTGAAATTTTCCTTTTTTGGCATAATTTTAGAATAATAGTTTTTGAATAGCAAATTTACCAAGGCCTTTTTGGCTTTTTAGCCTTCCTGTCTGCATGTTCACAAGAAAAAGATATATTATTGTATATAAAACAAATCACATTTGGGGCCAACCACTCCTCCCCCCCAAAAAAAATGTCATTATCATGGCAAAATTATACTTTTCATCATAGCTTTTCTCCCCAAAGTGTTTTTTGACAAAACTTCAGAAGAAGCCAAAATATATGTTTTTCTCACTTGCAAGTATCACATAGCAGAGCAGTTTTGGTATGAGTGTGAAACATTACACCATGCCATGACCATATCAGTGTCATGATGTCTGTAAAAGCATTTGAAATTCCTGTTGTAACCATGCTGTGTCCATGCTGTTCTCACAGTCATACCAAAACTGCTATATATGATATTTCCCATCCTAAAAATATGTCCTGCTCCAAAGTTTTCAAATAGGAATAGGAATTTCACAAAATGCTATATATTAATTTTCACACCTTTTTTTGAAAATAAACTTAAAGGTTGATGCAAATATTCATCAATAATAGTATATATTTTTGTATTAAAGGAATGCTGTGGCTGTAAAACACCTGAAGAATTTCTTCAGTATGTCCAAAGAAATAACCCAGGCGAACACGAATTCCACCAGGCTGTAGAAGAAGTCGTTCTCGCACTGTGGGATTTCCTTGCCGCCAATCCCAAGTACCTGAAGAATGGAATCTTAGAGCGTCTTGTGGAGCCAGAGAGAGTCCTCATGTTTCGAGTACCCTGGAGGGATGACAAAGGCGTGGTACATGTCAACAAAGGTTACAGGGTACAGTTTAGTTCGGCGATAGGGCCCTACAAGGGTGGTCTCCGTTTTCATCCAACTGTCAACCTCAGCATTCTGAAGTTTCTTGGTTTTGAGCAAGTGCTAAAGAACAGCCTGACAACTCTAGCCATGGGTGGAGGAAAAGGTGGCTCCAACTTTGATCCCAAAGGCAAAAGTGACATGGAGGTGATGAGTTTCTGCCAGTCCTTCATGAGTGAGCTTCAGCGTCACATTGGACCAAACACAGACGTTCCTGCTGGTGACATTGGGGTAGGAGGACGAGAAATTGGCTTTCTTTTCGGTCAGTATAAGCGACTTCGAAATGAGTTCACTGGCGTACTCACAGGAAAAGGAATTCCTTGGGGTGGCAGTTATATGCGTCCTGAGGCAACTGGCTATGGATTGCTTTACTTTATCAGAGAGATGCTAGCTCACAAGGGTCAGACCCTCGAGGATAAAATCATAACGATCTCTGGGTCAGGCAATGTGGCACAGTACGCTGTGGAAAAAGCGTTGGATTTTGGAGGCAAAGTTGTGACGCTGTCAGACTCCAATGGAACTGTTTATGACCCCAACGGTATCACCAAGGAGAAGTTGGAGTATGTCATGGAGCTGAAAAATGTCAAGCGTGGCCGAATCAAGGAATATGCAACCAAGTACAATGTCGAGTACCACGAAGGCAAACGACCTTGGTTCATCAAATGTGACGTGGCGCTGCCGTGCGCAACGCAGAATGAAATCAACAAGGCAGATGCCGAAATGCTTGTCAAAAATGGCTGCGTCGCGGTTGGAGAAGGTGCAAACATGCCAACTGATCCAGTGGCCATCAAAGTCTTCCAGGAGGCTCGGGTTCTTTACGCACCTGGCAAAGCATCCAACGCAGGTGGTGTGGCCGTGTCGGGACTGGAGATGAGCCAAAATAGCGAACGTGAAACCTGGGACAGTCAAGAAGTCGACAGAAAGCTGAGCAACATCATGAAGAGTATTCATGATACGTGCCTGAAGTATGGTACTACATCGGATGGGTACGTCGATTACGTTAAGGGAGCCAACATTGGTGGCTTTGTGAAGGTTGCCAGTGCTATGATTGAGCAAGGCATCGTATAACTGCATCATTTTGGCAACTGAAGCTGCCAACTCATCATATCAAATGACATTAGATACAAGAGGTGAAATGATAGATGGCGATGATAGACTGTTGAGCCTTTCAGAGACACAACTTAAAAGATAATTTTTGATTACATAATATATAATATGTAATAATTACAAAAATTTAATAAGATACGGGTTATTTTATTCTCAATTTTTGACTAATCAGATTAATCACGTTTTTTTGCCTGTGATATGAGTGATTTTATTGAATGTACTACATCTACAATAAATTATAATATATTTCACCTTACCAAAGATTTCTAACTATCGCTCGTTCAAAGTATATAACGACACTGAATCTTTAATATATTTTGTATTTCTTTACTAAGTATTATTCACTGATTATATTTTTATGTTTTATTTTATATAAAGGTTGTGTAAGAGAGGCAAGACAGTAAAATGATTTTATTTTTGTGCAAAGTTTGATTTTATCACCACTAAAAAAGTGTTTATTTTTAGTGAATTTCCCAGCAACGTTTGACGTGGAACAGTCACTTGTACAAAAGATAAGTCAAGTTCGGCGTTTGACTGGAAAATTTCATGCCACATGCTGTTGAAGACTTGAAGGGCAACTTTTTTCTTCATTTTCCGGTTTATTTAGTTGGTTAGCGGTGCGCGCAGAAGATGCACTACTGAATAGAATAGAATGGAATGGAAAATAATTAGATTAGAATGAAATAGAATAGAACTTTATGAAAACATTTACATGCAGCATTACCTGAAATACGTGATTTTACTGAAATTCGAAAACGCAATTTGCGGCATAGCTTAAGACTTGAACTTTTCATTCTACTCGTATTAGTTCTGGTTGTGAAATACAGGAGCGGGGAGGGGGGAACCCTGACTCAAGTAGGACTCGATTCCACGACCCCTGGAACACGGCATGCTCTATACCATGCAACTTAGCTATCGAGTGAACTGGAGTGATTGTGGGAAAAGTTTTAGTGCGCTTAACTTGCGAAGCCTAACTTGTTAGGATAGCAAAGGACTTTTTGCGTGACCCGCGATTGCACCCGCAAATAGACCCGCGCGTGATGCCTGATTTGCTATTTTTATACAAGTATCTGCGTGAGTGCGTGAAACTGTTTTTCGTGATGCGTGATCGGAACCGCAAGGCACCGAAAATGGATGCGAGATGCCAGGGTCTACATATAAGAAAGAGTATCAGAGTTTCCGGCCCTTGAATGCCCAGCCAATACTAGTGCAGGGTAAACCAATACATTAGGTGCACATCATCCGTTGGTTATAATTTTGGATTAGGTTTTCTGCATCAAAAAGACCGGTTGTTTTATTAGAAACATTTATTTCCTTACTCATTCAATCACAATTTTTTATCAAAATTAAGATTACAGTACTTTAAATTACTCTTCACATTACAAAATATAGTTACAACAATTTACTTCAAAACGCGTTCTTTGGATGAAGATAATTCGATGAATTTCCAAATAGTAAAAAAGGAACATTCGGCAAATACACACGAAGCGATGTGTTACAAACACATGCCCCAGAAACATGACCAGAACACACATGGAAATAAGTTCATGGCCATGTCACATAAGCATGTTGTATGAATGGTACATGCACACAAGGGAACAGTTTTTCATTTTGTCGCGCGCAACAACTTTTTTATTAAATTGCTGGTAGACATACAGAGAGAACTTTCCCGCACAAGAATGTGTCCCCCTTGACTCCGAGCATGTCCATGTGGCAAATCGCCTCGTGTGTACGGACCTTAGGGTCGTCTTCGAACGGCTTGCAGTCGAAATTCCGTCAATATTCACAAACGTCGTCTCAATATATAACGTGTAGGTGGTTCTGCTCCATCTACCAGGCGATGTGTAAATATACCTATATTATCAATGCCTTTCTACAAAGTACGCCCACTTATTCTAGGTTTGCAATCATTCCCAGGAGAGTGACCCTGGGTGCAAGAGATTTGGCTCGCGTTACAATTCGCGTCACGCGTTACATTTCGCGTTACGCGTCAAATCTCTGCAGGTGCCTCTCGCACCCAGGGTACAGGAGAGTGAATTGAACAAAAGATTTGGCAGACATGGTGGTGGTTTTAACCTTGATTTTCTTGTCATGACCACCAACATGTCTACCATGTGTCTGCCATGTCTTTTGTCTATACATTCTCCATGGAATGTTTGCAAAACTAAGAATTGACTAAGTTTGAAGGGCAAAGTCTGGCAGAAGTAGTTGTAATAACTTTTTTTTTTTCATTTTATCAAACTCGCGCAAAACCAAATAAATTTACAACAAGAAACGTCCTTCGCAGTTCATCTCAATACTAGTCTTTTGAAAAGACTCTCTTATTATCGAAGATTTACATAGAAATACTCTGTAACTAGTGAAGGGAGGGAGCTGAACCTGAAAATCACCCTCGCTTAATTTCTCGCTCTTCGGAAGCCAAGTGTAAGAAGATGTTCTTATTTGGCTCTAAGTCTCAACTGTGATATATAACTGCACATCTTTAGAGTTGGACCTAACTTCATGGGTGTGAACTGCATAAGGGCATCACGTGACAGCATTAACAGCGCTTGACCATCAATTTCCTAGAAGATAAACCGATAGTTTAGATACCACCTTGATAATTCATTATTCGCAAAAACGGGAATTTTGCAACAAAAAAAAAGGGGGGGGGGGATTTTCATACGTACATATGAGGAAAAGTTCGTACAATTATTTATTCTGTATGAAGAAAAACACTAGATAGATTCAGCAAACGCGACGCGAGAACAGGACTCGAGATGATGAATGTATTACATTCATTGCGTGATAACGTCGCAACGCCACGTTTAAACGCCATTTAGCTCTTCCGGCAGACCGTTGGCGATGTCGACGGTCATTTTCAACATGTTACGTGTATTGATGGTACGCATTAACAAAAGCTAATCGATTCAGAAACCAATTACCTCTTCCTTGAAAATCACCGCATAATGACTACAGTCCGTGGAACGAATGTACTGAATCACCTGATCAACAGACCACGTGGCAGGGTTGCTAGGCAAGTCAGGTGATCGTCCACCCAAACATCCTGGTAACGACGTGTTGACGCCGACGTCTACGAGACGTCTTGGTCGTTTAAATGGTGGTGATTCAGGGCCGACTGGGGATGGATGGGATGACGTTGAACGAACTGGTCCTCTTGAAGAATAACCTTAAAGACAAAACAATTCACAAAACAATTCACATGAAACTCATGATACCTTGAAGAAATAATGCAGCAACATAGGTGTGTATCGAGGTGCGCGTTTTCAAAATCACCCCGCTCCTCCCTTCCCAGCGAATTCTGTCGTCCCTCTCCACTTTTCTCCCATAATTCCCTGTCGTGCAAGTACCCTGTCTCCTTTCCTCCGTCGATGCAGTAGCCTTACCGGCAAACCTGAAGTCTAGAATAAGGTTGGAATCTCACTTTCGGTGAACGTTACCGGCGATACACGCTGCAATTTTTTATCGCGCTGGCAATGCAAGTTTAGATTTTGTTGCAGAGAAAAATTGCTGCGTCTGTCATCACTCTGCAATATTCAGTACGAGCGTGCAAGTGTTTAAAATGTTGCGAAAAAATGTTCAAACTTTTGAACTTTCTGCAACAAAACATCGTTGCCGCCCATGTTGCCAGACATGATACACTCGGCAATTTAGCTCTCGCAACAAACTCCCTAAAATTGCATTGCAAGCGCGAGAAAAAATTGCAGGATGCATCGCCTGCTTTACGAAATTAAAAATCGTCCTGTATTAAGAGCTCTTCTTACATTGCTAAATACCTAAAAAGTGAGATATACGAACAAAATAATACAATACCTACCCTCTGAAGCGTATGAAGCAGACCTCTTTCCTTTATATGACATACTTTCATCGTGATCAACGCTCATGGGACGACGTGACGGGGCGGGGTCCAGATGGAATTCATGTGACTTAGAGTCAGATGGTACTGAGCCTAGTTGTTTAGTACTGGTACGACGGCTGTACGAATTGTTAGGGACTGTAGACATTGATGGGAGGAACGGAGATGGTGGGTTGGATAGAGTCGGTGATGACAGTTCTGATCCATCTATAAATGGAAAGAAGATAATCAGTTTTTAAAGGGATTTTCACTATTTGCTCAGCATAGGCAACATTGTAGATTCAAAGCGCTGTAATGGCCTCCTCCGCAGGCAACTCGCACTTTTGGATTTTCTCGCTTTTGGGTTTCCTGTAGGAGCTCGGAGAGGACTGGCACGAAATGGGGGAGGGTAAAAATCCCCAGTCTTTTTCTTCCCTAATTTTCGCACAGGAAGCCCAATTATGAAGGTTGCCTTCGGAGGAAACTAGCGCTGTTACGCACTGGTACAATTACATCTGCAACTAATCTTGCGAAACAATTTTCATCGACAATTGCTCCGTGTAACATCCCCTGCATCGCGCTAAATCATCGCGATAAAGTGATTGCAGAAAGGTTTTTCGGCCTTGCAACGCGTAAGGCACCATGCAACTGATGTTCATGCAACTTGATTCGCAACGCCACTAGAAACAATATACATTCAAAATGAACAGAAACGAGATATTTGGGCTTCCTGTGCGAAAATTAGGGAAGAAAAAGACTGGGGATTTTTACCCTTCCCCATTTCGTGCCAGTCCTCTCCGAGCTCCCACAGGAAACCCAAAAGCGAGATTGCTTGGAAATTCGATCGAGTCGGTACCTTTCCTAGGCCGTCCGAATCCCTTCCTTTTCGGCTTGATATTCTGCTTGGTTCTTTTACGTTCCGTGCTTTCATCCCAATCGGGATCCTCTTCGTCTGCCATGGCCAGACCTCCTTCACCGTCGTCCTCCAGTCTCATCACCAAATCACTCAGTTCACTAAGTCGACCTCGTTTGGGTCTGTCTGTATAGTCCATGTATTCACTTGAAGGATCTTCCTTTTTGATGTCATTTTCACCTAACAGACCAACTTCATCGCATACTGTACAGCAACAAAATAAAATTGAAGGTGAGACACGATTTAGAACATTTAGCATAACAAAATGTGCAGTAGCTTTGAAAACATAAACAACAACACGAATAGATTATAAGATGTATGGTGATACTGCATGATGATGATGATGATGATGATGACGATGGGGGTGGTGGTGGTGGTGGTAGTGGCGGTCGGATGGGTGGGTGGCAATGGTAATCGCCATTTCGTTTGAAAACTATATATTTGGAAGACTGTTAGTGGCCCCTTGTTGCAATTATTACATGATTGTATATGCTTTCTGATGTTCTCCCAGTGAAACACGCAGAACTGAAGATTAATGGCTTCCAACTCTCTCTTTGCTGAGCCTCTTGTCCTTGGACGAGATGGCGGTGTTGTGATTACATCACACACTTCGGTTGTTGTTGTTGATCTTGCTGTTGTTATTTCTTTCAAACGCCTTGTTCTCGCCTGATATCTTTGTTTTTTTCTTATTCTTATATTTTTCATTCGTTCTCCGAAAGAGATATTTCTTGACCCATCTTTAGTTGAGCTGGTTTGTTCTGAAATTAATATTTCACAAATAGCATAATTAGCTCAGAGCTAGCGCGACACGTTTAATTTTAAAGAATGAAAACGCGCATTTTGAAATGGTTAGACTGGTTTAATAGTGCAAAGCAAAGGATCCTGTACTTTTGAACTCACTCGCTTTGCTTCAATGATAAAGGTACTAAAATATGTAGAACTTAACAAAAGAAAAACGTCACAAGAAGAAACAAG
This sequence comes from Telmatactis stephensoni, assembly GCA_029948255.1. NCBI lineage: Eukaryota > Metazoa > Cnidaria > Anthozoa > Actiniaria > Isophelliidae > Telmatactis > Telmatactis stephensoni. The sequence continues at coordinate 695,536 of JALIZF010001839.1, forward strand.
CAATAAACGGGGCAGTCGACGGAAATGTTCGGAAGCACAAAATACCCTAAATAAAGGCTATTTGGAGCGCTTAAAATATTCAAATACCAGACTGCTATACCAATCTGCTAACGATATTTCAAAATTTGCGTACAAAACTTTTGAGACACATTTATGGAGGGAATTTTGAACGGATACACTACTTGTGAAAGTAGATATTTTGAATAAAATACACAAATTGGAGACTTTTACTATTATCTCGAAGAAACATAATAGCAAAGGCTCCCATTTGCGCATTTTATTTAAAATGATATCAGCACTTTCACAAGTCGTGTATTCATTTAAATTTGAACTGAAATTCATCTGCTGGCAAAAAAGCTCAACTGTGCTTCAAATCTTCGCTACGACTCAGAGACAATTTATTCAAATACGATCTAATAAAACCCCTCCCCCAAGTTGTCAAGTAAATGTGGCTCGAACGACTTCCTTTTAGCTTCGTCAAAACAAATACAAAGGACCGCTAAAAATTCTGTATGCGGGATTTCAAAGAAATCGTATTAGGGAACAAAATTTGGCAGAGGGATTTGTAAAAATAGTTTATCTTCTGAGGCATGTAAATTAAATGCAATATCGGAATCACCATCTAGAGCAATTAAATTATTTTGGTGTTAAACTATAACTAAACGTTTGTTGTTATCTTGGTAAAAATGCAGATAGAGTCGTTTTCGTATGAGTGGGAAACTTACCGTACCGTATCGCAACTATACCAGTGTCATAGTTTCTATAAAAACATTCGAAATTCCTGCTGTAACCGTATCGTATCGTAACCGCACAGTGTTCCCACTCATATGAAAACCACTCTATGAAATATACCTTTCATCCTACCAGCGTTTTATTTATTTTTGCATGAGAAATATTCAAATCGCTTTAGCTTATAAACGAACAGATGGATTCTCTTCAAACATCTCTGTGCTACAACCCTTTATAGGTACTTTTGGATGCAATACGTCGTTTTAAAAATTTAGGTCATTTTCTCCAAAAAATAATATATTCACATACATTAATGAACACTTAGCAATTATGATCCTATGTGCATCGAGAATAAGCGAAATTTTCAAGGGTGATTTATTTCAATAAACATTACATATGTTTACGAACAGACAAGGGAAATATAAAAAAGAAACTTAGGGAAACAATTTCTTTTCAATTTCTCGAGAAAATTTAAATATATTCACGAACATTGATGAATTCATTCGACATTATGCGTATCATATATATGCAAAATACTCAAAGAGTGATATATTTCAATAAACATTTCTAATAGTTACGTACATACAATTTTAAAAAACAACAAGAAACTTTACTTGTTATTGACGATATCAGAACGTCATTTCAACTGCCTTACTTAAGCAGTATGAAAAAATAACAAATTTATGTCCGTCTATCCAACGTTGTTAAAATTTATATCTTCTGACAGTTTGGAAAATACGCACCCGAATTCTAGAAACCACCAATGTAAAGCTGATACTGCTTGCAGTTAAAATCCGTTCAATATTATTAAACTGCTCCTGTGACACTGCTGACGAGATGTTTTTGCTGCAGTTTTTAGGCCAACGTTGCAGCGTATTTTTCACCCGATGAATTTTCACCAAACGTTATCAAAACTCTACCAGGCAATTAAAACGTCGGTATTTGAAAATTCAAAGCAATCGCTCGAGGAAATAGGGAGTTTTTGACGGCGAGATAGGTACAAGTTTTATAGCACATTGTTAGTACCGAAAATCGCCTGCTGGAATTAGCGAACGCGGCGCTAAAAATAGTTTCAAACAAGCCGTGAACATTTGAAATATTTCAGAATTAATCTTGCGTTAACTAAGATAAAATCTGCGTATTTCTGAAACAAAGCGAGCGAGTATAAAAATTAGGGAATCCAGTCCTTAATTATGCAAAAAGCCACCTTCAACTCACCTTCACTGTTACAATTTAGTTCAGATCTTGGTTCGTTGTTCAGCTCTCTCTCTTCTTTTGCATCAGATAACTCATTTACGTTCATTCTCACCAAGTTACTTTTATCGTTTCAAATACTTGAAGCACGTTTCTACACCATTATTCATGGTTTTTCAATAATTCGTGATTCTCAACTTGGTAAACAAATGCACGAACGCGACAATCTTGAATAATTACAGGACTGGTCTTCAAAGCGTTTAATACTTCAGTGAGCTTGAAGACTAGATTCCACCTTCAAAGTTATGCTCTCAGCAAACATATCTCGAAAAGTGTTAGCTTCGAGTTCATGTCTTCCCAAATGCCAACGAGAATAACAATATGCGAATATTTCCCAATGTTAGGGTTATTTTGCGCCTTTTGTTGAAGTGTACAGCGGTATACGATCTAGAAGCATAGAAATCGGAATAACTCTATTGTTTTCAGTGTCCCCAATGAAAAAGAAAACAAAACAGCTCGCCTTCGTCCAAACAAAATAGGCAAAACCTCACACCTCCCTCATAATAATTAAGCTATCAGTGGAGTTCACTGCGTCTATAAGACCACTAGGCAAATATTATGGATTTCTTTAGGCAAGAGAACTGAAACAGAACCTGGGAAACATGCCGACGTCGAACAAAATCTATAAATTACACATTATTAATACCTTGGTCTTCATTCGCCTGTAGATTTAGGTGGTATGTAGATTTGGAAGGGCAGGTGCAATCTTGGAGTCGTTTTTATTAGTGTTCAACATATGTCAGGCGTCATCAGAATATGGTATCGGGTTTTTTTCTTTCTTTTTTTTTTCTTTTCTTTTTTCTTTTTTTTTTTTTTTTTTTTTTTTTTTTTTTTTTTTTTTTGTTTTTTTTTTTGGGGGGGGGGGGAGGCATGTCCGTTTAATTAAAATGTTTATAGGATTCGGTTGGTGTGTAACTAGCTCAAAAAGGGGAGCAACGCTTTAATAAATCCCAATTGGCCACCTTTTAATACTAGCAAAAGAGGTGCGTGTGTCAGATGTTTATATTGATAACAATTGATGATGTTGTGATGATGATGATAATGAACACAAACAGAAAGGAATTAGCGAATTAGTGTCCCCAATTAGTTTTATAACTAAATATACCCTAACACTGAAATAAAGTTTATGTATGTATGTATGCGACAGAACTTATCGGGAAAAAGAAACATTATCAACATAACAATGTGAACAGTACCGTATTTACTCGAATAAGCGCCTCCCCCGAATAAGCGCCCCCTTTGGACAAAAAAAATTAATAAGCGCCTCCCCCGAATAAGCGCGTCGCCTCGTTATAGTATACTAATACCAGTACTGTTGTAGTAGTATATAACATTGATATTATTGATATTAAGAGGAAATCATACTTTGACAGTAGTACGCGTTTCCTCACGATTAATAAGCGCCTCCCTCGAATAAGCGCCTCCCCCGATTAAGCGCCCCGTTTTAGATGTGAAAAATTTAATAAGTGCCGGGGCGCTTATTCGAGTAAATACGGTAATGATCGCTTTTTACTTTTAATGAACCACAAAACACAAAACGCTACGTGTCAATGTGTCAATGCATGCCGTGACAAGAGAAAGCAAAATCGACCACATCACTTGAAACTAGATTAATTTCATTGTATTGGATTCCAACTATGTACTTTAAGTATACAGTGCAAAGTAAAAATGTTGTTGTTGTTGTTGTTGTTGTTGTTGTTGATGGTGGGGGTGGGGGTGGTGATGGTGGCGGTGGTGATGGTAGCGGTGGTGGTGATGATGGTGGGGGTGAGGATGATTGGTGATGATGATGATAATGATGATGATGATAATGATAATGACGATGATATCGTCAGAAATAGCTAACAAACAATGCTTACCTTCATTTTCACCCTCCTTCTTACGGTACTTTGTCTTCATATACGTAAGACGCGAACGCTTTCTTTTCCTTCTCTTGTTAAGCCACCATAAGTTTCTCTTTTTGGGAGCTCCTTCGGCGTCCTCTTCGTGTTCATCCTCATTCTCAAGGTCTCCGTTATCAAAATGTCCCTTTCCATCTCCTTGCACCAATTCTTTGCCAGCGTTGCTTTTTGGTTGGTATTCCACGAAAGCAGCCTTGGATTCTATACCCGCTCTGACCTTTTCCAGTGTGATGCTATTGACAGCAGATGGTTTACCAGGAGGGGAGACAACATTAGAACGAAATGAGTGGTTGTCTTGCGTGGAGGATGGGCTATGGTGGATGGTTTGAATGACACCCTGCTGTTTGGCAGCCTAGAAAGAAGAAATGAACAACAATCCGTTGTGATTTGAATTCACGAAAATGGTAAATCTACACGCCATTAATATTTTTTAGCAGAATTCACTTCTACACGTTCTCTGTCCCCCAAAGAATGCAAACAACAATAGAGCTTTTATCGGCAAAAAGGGGTGGGGGTGGGGGAGACCCGCCCGCTTGGACTCTGAGCATAATACCCGCCTTCCGTTCAAGTAGACAAATACAAGATCAAAAGCCGAGCGTTGCGTGACGAGACTAAACCCGGCTGCGAAGGAGACTAAAGTCTGAAGTGTCTAGATTGTTAATAGAACACAAATTATGAAATGGAAATTATCATACAAGTAGCACGGAAGATAAAGCACGATTGCGAAAAACAACAGCGGTAGGCCTTGTAAATTGTGCCGTGGATCTCACTTTATAGGGGCAAGGATGGTACAGTTGGTTAAGCCCGCCGCACACGTTGAGAAACTGCATGAGGAAACTGCCACGTGAGGCACTTCGCTCATGATTAGACGATTTCTCGCCGCAGACGTTGCATCTTTGGCTACGCGAGAACAAAAATAGCGCAGGTAAAAGAGCATACGGTGAGACAAGTGCCTGGCGTGGCAGTTTCCTCACAGTTTCTCAACGTGTGCGACAGGCTTTAGTGCGCGGCCTTCCGCGGTGCAAGAGGTCCAGAGTTCGATTCCCGGATCTCACATCCTTGTTTCAACTTCTTTCCTTTCTGTGTAGCTTTAAGTAGCTTTAAATACCCTTAAAACGGAGCACTGATGGAGAGAGGGGAGTAAAATGAGCGCACCGTCGACCTCTAGTTTATCAGTTACTCAAATCACTGTCACGAGTTATCGACGTAAAATATGGTCAAGATAGAGCATATTTTATGTGACTATGAAAAAGAGTCCGTGTCGTGTTGTGATAAAGCAGATTTCATATGAAAACGGTACGGCACTGTTACGGCAGGAATTTCGAATACTTTTATAGAAATCACAGAACTGATACGGGCACGCTACTGAGCGGTGCGTTTCACCCTCATACGAAAACTGTTCTACGCAGTGATTAGATAACCAATGAGAACACTGAGATACGGCACGGCTTTTCCATAGTAATACGAAATCTGCTCTAACTTGGGTTTTCACACTTGTACACAATCTGTCTAGACCGATTCCATAAATCGTAGTTTTCGCTCCTTTGTATCGTTAAGGCTGATTTACACGGTACGATTGTCGCACGCGACTTGACGTATACAACACATCTTAGAAAAACGTCGTGCCGTGTGAATGCCCCTACGACTCCTCTAAGACAGTCGCATGCGGCCTAAAATTTGTCGTAGGAAAATGGCGTGATAGTCGTGAGCGTGTGAATGGTGCTTAAGACATGTCGTAGGCAGGTTGCATGCGACAAGTTGTAGGCAAAATCGTACCGTGTAAATCGGCCTTCAGGCATCGTTAGGTCATTCAACTACACCACAGGAAGCCCAAAGAGCCAACAGACCGACTTATGGAATCAGTCTAACAATCTGTCATTCTGCGTAGTTTCTAGAGAAGATTTCGTGTGACTGTGAAACGGCAGGATCACGGTACGTCACGGTTACGGTAGGAATCTCGAATGTTTTATAGACATCACGGCACGGTTACGGCACGAGGCGGGGTCCGTTTCACGCTCATATGAAATGTACTCTGTCACAACAGTCGTTACATTGTTCAGTAAACATTAGAGTAGATTTCGCATGAGTGTGAAAACGGTACCGCACGGTCACGGCACGGTCACGGCAGGAATTAGTTCAAATGTTTTCACGGTACTGACACGGTCATGGTACGGCGCGGTCCGTTTCACACTCATAAGAAATCTGCTCTATCACACGGGTGTTACTCATCATTTTTACTTACGATAATAGGTTGGGTTGCTTGTCCAATAGACTGGAACACAGAGGGCTGATGTCTTGCTGGAAGTACTGTTTTCGGCGGTTTGCTCGCGATAGATTCAAGAGTATTGCGTGCCGGCATGACTGAAGGCTTCGGAGAAATTCGTTGAGAGAAGCTTTGATACTGACTTGGCATAATGTGCTTATGCCCAGAGCTGATTGGCGTATCGCTTTTTCCAGGGCGAATATATACAGTGCGGGCAGCCTGACCAGATAACTGTGGACTAGTGGCATGACTTGCGCTGGAAAGTTTGTATACGGGGCGCTGCCCATGCTGACCAAGTTGTCCTCTCGACACTGTATGAACTTGGCTGAAAGACGATGGGACGAGACTGGCCTTCGTGGAGGACAGCACAGCGCCGCCTGGCCCAATTACTCTAACGCCACTAGACACTTTAGAAGCGTGAACAAGAGGGGGTGGGGGAGGCGTTTCTTGTTTGACTTGAGGAGGGATGACAATAGGGGCACGGATAACCCCTCCAACAGGGTTACCCCCAACGGTATAATGACCTGACGTTGTCTCAGAGACATGGACAGTTCCTCCTGAGGCCATCATGGCAGATGTGGAAGAAACAACTACATTTGGCGGACCACGAGAATGAGTTGCGTGAGAGGACGGATTCATGTTAAAGTTGTTGGAAGATGACTTAGGACTTGGCAATGGTTGTGCACTTAATGAGGATGTGTTCAAGTCATTAGAAGCACTGATGCTCTCTACAGTATCCGAGATTCTTGTTAAGGGCGGAGGAGTGGGGGCCAAGCAAACAGTAACATTTGGAGGGGCGCGACCAAAAGTAATGGTTGTTCCGCCGCCACTCGAACTCGTGGCAAATCTCTGTCCAGAGACGTTAGTAACGATTCGTGCCTTCGCTGATCCAGGCGGGCCAGTAGTATCCGTCATTATAAGTGTACGACCGTTCGTTAGCACTCCCTCCTAGAAATGAAATTAGACAGAGAAAAATAAAATAATTACATAGTAGAGTAGGTCTATAAGTTGTTTTCCCAAGGGAAAGGTGGAGGAGATGGGTTACTCTACAGGAATCCTGCTGGGAGGGGTGCAGGAAGGTGGAAGTAGGTAGGTCTCCATCCCAAGATTGGTCAAAGCTTCAGGAATAAGGCAAAGACTAGGCAGGCCAAACTTAGTGCCCATCGCGAAGGGAGCATGTGGGTGGGTGTTGGTGTGGGGGTGGGGGTCGAAGAGAGTAAGAAGGAAAAGATACTCCTTTACCAATCCTCTCCGATCATTAAGCATGCCAACTCAAAATGGCTACCATTAAATGATCTTGTAATACAGACTGGTCCTCACCTGTTTGGTTATTGGAGTATTTCCATGGACAGAGCCAATCACAACGTGTGATGACTGTGCTGGGGCAATGGCAGTGTTGCCGTGTGGTCGCACGGCAGGCAGCTGTATATTCGTGCTTGGTCTAACCACAGCTACGTTACCAGGTCCTTGATACCGAACTACAGGAGCCTGGACACCAGGAAGTGCTGCTGTTGCAACTGCAGGTCTATTTAAGGTACTTCCGTTCGGTTGGATATGATATGCTGGAGCAAGCTGTCGATTTCTTATGGAAGACGGAAGAACTGAAGTAGCGGGTACCGGTGTTCCATTTTCCGAAACAGCATTCTTCATGACGCCTTGTTGAGATGGAGAAACACCAAGGATTTCAGATTTTCGTCTTCGTCGTCCTCGTTTCTTTTTCTCAAATCCAAGATGTTTAACTTCAAAATATTCTCGAGAGCGTTTGGCCTTGAGTCCTTTGGGGCCTTGTAAGTTGCCTTGATCTGTTACGAAACCACAGGAAAAACGTACACATTATAAACGACCTCTCAGAACATTTTCTATAGAAATCAACTTTGGTGAAATAGATCTGAATTATGTCTAATTAATATTTTTACTCGAATTCATATAAACTAAGAATAACACAGAGCTTCCCAACGTGACGTAGTACAGCTCGTAGGGTATTAATTATTGAGCGATTCCAGGTGTTCGACGATTCAAGCGAACAAATAAGCAGGCGACAAAATAAAAACAAAGCTACGAACTAGCAAAACCAAGTGAAGCATTCATTTTTGTAATCCAGAACAATTTTCACATCAACAGTTTACATTATCATAAATACTAACCATAAATACTAAATTGTTATGTTTTACTAAATGAATAGTATGTCAAAGAACAATAAAAATACGCGAAAATAAGCGTCAGGTGAATTAATTTTCCAATCCTATTCTTCCAGAAGAACAATATTGCCACCTGAATCCAAAGGTTTCTTGTTCAGCAATGTAGTCGGGGAAACAGTGTTCTTCTAATACAACACATGTAAAAATTACAGTTTCTTTAGTAACAAGGTTCTTAAGTTATTCAAAAAGGGGAATGCTCTAGCGCAAAAAAGGTTTATAGAATTGATAATAAAATTTCTATTAGACCGAAAAGACGCCTACAAAATCAATTATTAACATAAAAGAAAGATCTTGTTTCCATTCAAGTAGTTAGGCGATTACAGTTTTGGTGCCTTCCAAAATAGAAACGTACATTTACTGGTGTCTTTTAAATTAAAATCGAGGTTTGCTAATACGTAAACAGCTGCCTAGATTACAAAAAAAGCTGTCAATATCATAAAAAGCTTTCATCTAGAATCATTCAAAAATACAGTACCAACATATACGAATTCTAAAGAACTTACCATCTGCTTTGCATTGATCTGGGCAAGGCTGACCAATAGGTTTTAGACTCAAGAAATATTCACAACAGATCAAACGCCTGCAAAAACGCTTCAAATACCGCTCCAGCTTAGGTCTTGAGTCCACTCTTGATATGGCCTAGGAAAAGTACATTTTTTATTTTATTTATGAGATATAAAGGCTTTATCAAAGAAATTTAGTTTCATTGTTAAGGGGTAAAGTGTGGTCTCCGCTATTTTGTTTCCATGATGCGATCATACATGTGGCTATCATGTGACGTCATACTGACGGTTCTTTAAGTATCTCAAGCGATATGAATGTATCCATTTTAAGTTAAAATTGCCTTGCCAAGAAAATCTTTTAACTTTTAAGTTTAAAAACATTTAAGCATTTAAAAATGTTTCCGTTCTTTCCACTAATTGATATAATTTTCTTCAAAAACGAACGATGAAAAATTCTTGACGGGGAAGACTTGAGCGTAAACCGTATGAAGCGTTTGAATAGTAAAATTAAAATCAGAGATTTCAAGATCTTAGTGTTCTTGTTCCTTCGTGCAAAAATGAAAAGCAAGTTTTGAGGTTGCATAATTTACATTTTTTCTTTTTCTTTTTGTCCTTTTCTCTTTTCCTTTTTCTTTTTTGCGTGACGACTTCCATAAAAACCCTGTGTATATATGCACGTTTTTTGCTATACATATAAACCTCACTTTTTTAAGAAGTTTTCCTTCGTGCTTGATTGTTACGCGAACACCGCATCCTTCTTGCATAAGATCTATAACTTTCTCAGGGTCCAAAGCAGCTTGTGCAACCATTTCAAGTCCTGTACGAATTACTGTGCTCACTTTCCCAGGAGGTGTTGCGTCTGGTAAAAGTTTCACTCGTTCAGGGTCTAACAGAGGACCAATACAACAACCTTTATTGAAGAAAATCTGGTTCTTGTTATGATAAAACCTTTCTGATGCTAAAACACATACGAAAATAAAAACAGTTTTAATAATTTTTGAATACAAATTCAACATTAATACCCTACCCAGATGACAAAACTCCAGTAATAAAGTTTAAAAGTGTTAGCGCGATACAATATTTATTGCGGAAACAAATTTATATGTAATTCGTTGCTGAAAAGCAGAAATGCTTCTGATGTACTATTTTTTTAAAAAACACGTCTTTTTCCATGATAAATGTTTGTCAATTCACGTACTGCCAGTGGAGTAGAGGAGACAATTGGGGGAGTGGTTGTAATGTTCTTGTCTGCATAAACATCCATTCAAACTATCAAAACTACTTTTTAGGTGACACAAACCGGTCTATCAAACACCTGTAGGGAAAGGGTTGCCTAAATACAATGTTTAGAGTTATAAGTTTTATATTCAATTCGAACTTGTGGGTTTGCCTAAGGTGAAAGTCACAATATATGGCATCAATTCCTTGCAGACGCACTTGCCATGTTTCACTAAGACAACTTTTAACCCAACAATCAGGTTAAAGTTGTCCAGTATAACATGGCACTCGTGGCTGTAAGAAATTGATGAGAGCGGTTTTCGTATGACTGGAAAACTTACTGCGCCGTACCGTGACCGTGTCAGTGCCGTAATGTCTTTAAAAACATTCGAAATTCCTGCAGTAACCGTACCGTGAGGTGATCGTGCCATTTTCCCAGTCATACGAAATCGGCTCGACAGTAAAGGAGTGCCGTGAGTTTTGAAGCTCCTTCAACAATTTGCAACGTGTTGCCGTAACAATGCTGCGTTAAATATCGTAGCTGCGCACCATTTTACACTACGCCAGCTGTGTTGCTGCCTAGAGCGGATTTCGTATGTGCGTGAAACGTACCGCGCCGTGCCGTGTCCGTATCAGTGCCGTGATGTCTATGAAAAAATGCGAAATTCCTGCCGTAACCGTACCGTGACCGTGCGGTGCTGTTTTTACAGTCATACGAAATCTACTCTAGAGTAGATTTCGTATGAGTGTGAAACGGACCACGCCGTGCTGTAACCGTGTCAGTGCCGTGATCTGTATAAAAACGTTCGAAATTTCTGCCGTGACCGTGCGGTGCCGTTTTCACAGTCATACGAAATCTACTCTAGTATCAGTGTGACTGCGCCATGCCGTGTCCGTGTCAGTGCCGTGATGTCTATGAAAAAATGCGAAATTCCTGCCGTAACCGTACCGTGACCGTGCGGTGCTGTTTTCACACTCATACGAAATCTGCTCTACTGTAACATCAAATTAAAACGAGGGCCATGTTAATCCGGATAAATTTGATTTAAATTTGATTTGCGGTTTTCAAATTTATCCGTATTGGTGTAGCCTTTAGTTACCCAAAGAGTCATCCTCGCTTATATCACTGTCACCAGACTTTTCCTCCGATTCCATGCCTCCCTTGTGCTCATCTTTTTCCTTGTCCTTTTCCTTCTCTTTTTCTTGCTCAATTCTGAAATGCACGTAATAGAACTTTAGCTACCCTGTAGTATATGTGGAATTCAATTACCATTCTAGAATCCCTTAAGGGTGTACTCACATATAACGTTGCTGTACAACGGTTGCTATGCAAAATATGGTCTTGCTTTAGTGATAGGCGCACGCGCACGCGTTTTTGGCGGGTACCATTTGACTTTAGGTAGAACGATGATACGCACACCTGACAAAGAGGACTCATTTTGTTCTTATTGTGCATGCGCTGGATATTTTTCTTCAAAAAGCTATAATCTTCGGCGGATTTCGTCAAAACGAAGTATTTCTTCAATATTTATATTCTTTACATCCTTTTCTTTAAGCCAGACATGGGATTGTCAAGTTATTTGCATTTTTCGCTCATTTGCGACATTCAAAAAATCCTAACAATTTTATTTGAAGACCATTATATTCTTAAAACGCAAGCTTGTTTTTTGCACCTTGATCTCAAGATTTATTTTTAAAAATCTATTTCGAATTCTCCAACATGCATTACCAAAGGAAATTATAGCTTTTTTCTGTAGCTATGACGTCATGTGATAACGTCATAAAATGTGAAAGTTTCCTCAAGGAAGTTTTCACAGTCATACGGAAAAATTACAAAAACTGCTCTAGTCTCGATCTCCTAGCCTGCGTTACAGACAAGCTAAATGTTTAGTTAATTTGTAACGCATAGGTCTACTACGATCTCCCTCCCAGCTAAGTTTTGTCTCGTCACGCAACGCTCTCTACGATCTCTTTGTCTCGTCACGCAACGCTCCCTCGCGTAACGAGACTGTGATCAATCCATGAATTTTCGATTAATAAAAACAGAAAACATTTGACAAAGCAATACAACATACCTGGAACTAGATTTTCTTGGAAGAATTGCTATGAAAACAAGTTATGTCGTTAGCAATAACGTTACAACCTAAGGAGCTATTAAAGCTAGGCATCAGTGACAGGCATTGAACTAAACTTGGTGTTGAAAGCAAGATAGCTTTTCCGAGGAAATAAACTAAAAGACTGAACTAATTCAACATACCGACTGTTGCTGTTGGTAATGACGGTGCTTGTCTTCCCATAACTTCATCAAATGAAGGAAGATAGAGGATTTCAGTTTCAGCAACCCTGGCGGGCAAAATGAAAAAAAAACAGCTTTCAAATATGCCAAAACTAAACTTAAATTAGTATATTACAATACTTACTTTGTTTTTGAGTCATAATTGGATGGCACTGTTGGAAAAACGAAGAAAAAAAGGATTAAAAAATATGAACTGAAAATCACTAACAGTAAAATAGAATAGCAACCAAACGCGTAAAATTTTTCCCGCCCTTTCGGCACCGCGCACGCGCAATTTGCAGAGACTTCGGCAAAGTCATCAGTGGCGAGGTTAGATAAACGGAGAGCTTTTGATTGTGATTTTATACTTTTTGTCAGGATTTTTCGATTATTTGGCACTGGAATTTATAAGTAGATACGATAGATATTGTCTTTCGTATTGAAACAGCGGAGAAACGCCTCTTATATGATAACAAAAAGTACGCCAAAAAGTGTAAAATGTTTGCCATGTGGAGATAAAACTATACTAGCGACTCAAGTGCAACTCAACGAATTCCAACCTATTAAGCGGTAAGATGAAATACAACTTAGCTTACTTGTTTTTATATAAAACAGTAACCTAACTAATTCACAGTCAGACATCAAATAACTTACTGGTCTCTCATGCAAAATTTAATAAAATGTCGGTGCTCTTTGATTTCAATTGAATTCATAATTTTGGCAATAGGCCATTTGCATGATGCCGTCATTTGACTACAGCTACCAGAATGCTTTGCCCACTTTCTTTTGTAAATTAATTAGTACCAATTGTTTAACTATCCTCAAGAGGGAAAACAAATCTGAATAAGAAAGAACATTCGTAAAGCATTCTGGTAGTTGTAGTCAAATGACGCCATCATGCAAATCGGCTATTGAACTGGGGTTAATAGTGTAATAACAATAGAACGCTTGTGACAAAGGGTAGAAACTGGTACAAAATGAAATATGAAGTTAACCCCTAAATAACAACTATAAAATCCCTTAAGCTTATTTGGGAAAAACGGACAGTCCAAAATTATAAGCCTGTAAATAATTGTAACCATATTTCCCATATTTTCCATGGATATTTTCCACATGAAAATGTTACAGAGGCTTCCAATTGTACAAAATTAGCACCAAAAGAATGTCACAAATCCAACTCTACACTTGACCCCTTTTCAACAAATACCCCATGCAAGCAGATCAGACAAATGATGAACTTACTGACTCCAAAAGGTGTAACTAGAGGATGTCCTGTCCTTTTACACCATCCAATAGGATAGATATCTGGTGATTCAACATCAACAAATTGAAATCTTGACTGTCCATCAAAGAAAAGAAAAAGCAGTCGTCCAATGACATTGGTGATTGTAGCCACACAGATGACAGCAGGCTGCTCTAAGTCCACAGCTTCAACTTTCATGCCAACTCTGAACTTGTGAGCCTTAACTTTCTGTAATAATAAGTAAGCAGTAGCTCAGAATGAAAATCAGATGAAACTCCCCATTAATGCAATATTTGTTTTCATATTCTTGAGATATATTTCCCACTTTTTAATTTTCATTTACCTTAAAAAGTTGTGAAGGTGCAGCTGTTGCTCTGCATATAGAAAGATATTTGGGCCAAGAAAAAGTCTTCTTTGAATAATCTGCAGAAAATTGAACATTTTCATCTTATTAGCTATGCATCACTTTTTCCTCAACAAATGAGAAATTTATTCCATTTTCAAAATAACATTCTGAGTAGCTTACTTGCAGGATATGTCAGCTCAACACCATTACGATAACACCATCCAATAGGAAAAATTCCTGGTGAGTCACTATGGCAACAGAAAGTTGTTGGAGGAAGATCGTGTTGGTAGTCAGGGGTAACAGCAAAGTAATATGGCCCAAGGCTTTTAGTCACAGTAGCTGGACAAATTATAGATGGTCGCAGGGGGTGGATTGCTTCAAGCTTCATTCCAACTTCAAAACCGTGAACTCTGGGCTGAAAATGTTCCTGGGACTAAAAAAGGAAAAAAAGAAATAGAATGATTTTCACTACTTCAGGAAAAAATAGAACTATTGGTTTATTTTATAGCATACACCAATTTCCATACACACACAAAGCATCCAAGCAAGGCTTCAGGGTACAAATTAGAATAATCCTTTGTGTACCCTGGAGCCTTGCTTCAATGCTTTGTGTGTGACCACTGAACCGATGTATGGAAAATGGTGAATTAGCTTTAATTAAAACCAATATTTAGTAGGGATATGGCCAGGCCCATGGAATAGCTGATATTACAGATATACTTCAATTACTTTGGTTTCAATTACAAAGGTTTCTAGTCGAGGCTATTGGGCAGCTTTTTATACATTTCTTGAAACCTTTGTCCAGAGTCAATGGAGTGTATCTCTGATATTTGCTATTGTGTACAGCATTAAGGGAAGCTTTTCTTTTCCCTTTTTTAAATTTTCTCTTCCAGAAGCATCCTGGTCTACCAATGAACATGGCCTTTGGAGCAAGTGAAAGAAAACTCTGAATTATACCTTTTTAAAGAGATCCTGAGGAGCTGCTAAAGCACCAGTAAGTGTCTGAGTCAAAAATGTTCTCCAGGCTTCTAAGCTGCTACCAACACCTACAAACAGAAATATCAGAATATCTCAATTTGTATCTTTGAAAACTTATACCTGTACCTATCCACTTCTGAATAAAGCTCACCCCTCTCAAACACACATGCACAGACACCTTTTGAATCTACCATTAACATTTTCACTTTCATTGTTAATACAGTTAAATGACTCCAAGGGAATACAGTAAATTGAACCTCCAAGGGAATTTAAAAAAGGTATGTTTATCAAGGGTGAAATATCACAATTTTTAAAATGGAATAAAGGGGGGAAATTGTCTTGGTTTGAGTTAGCATAAGTTTCATGTCACCTGGAGCATTTGAGTTACCATTGTGGCCAGTTTCTGAAAGTCTGATTGGCACTAATCCACAATTAAAACTAAAGCTGTAGATACAGGCAACAAAATCATGCAACATTTTGCACAACATTGTTGCACTGCAAGTTGCAGAGCAGACAGATGTTGCCCATTTACTACTCTGCACACAAAAAATTTACTTCCTACTTTTTGCAACAAAGAAAATTTCTTGCATGCAGGGTGGTTGTACGAGCAACATCCGCTCTGCAACTTGCAATGCAACAATGTTGCATAATATTGTTGTATGATTTTGTTGCCCATATTACTGCACCTTTATGGCTTTCTTAAGAGTTTATCCTAGATCGGCACTTATCAGGTTTTTTGGGAACTGAGGCCAGGACATCAGCATTGCATTACGATAATGTTGATGAACCCTGTTCCCCAACAGCACACACCCATCTGTTCTTGGCATACCTTTTGGAGGCTGTAAGGGATATCCATTCTGTGCACACCAACCAATGGGGTGCAGCTCTTCTGCTTGATAATTACACCATATATCATTGCTATTGTCACTTCCATACCCATCATATCTGATACATACACGATGGCCTACACATTTAATAACTGTGGCAACACAGTACGAAGGTGGATTATTCCTGTCAACTGCTTCTAGTTTCATACCAGGTTTAAGTCCAGGAACATCTGAAGTTGTCTGAAAAAGAAAAATTCCAGGTTTCAATTTCATTCAGGTATTCTAATGAGATTGCTTTTTGTAGGTGATACTGTGAGTGGTCAAAAGACAACAATTTAAAGAAAAGTGTTTATTTTACAAAGGGGTGCATGCATGACTTGGCAAAAGTGGTGGTCATGATGATGATGACAATAATAATGATGAGCAATGATAACAACAGAACAACAAAGACAAATAATGAAAATACCCTTCAAGAGGTAAGTGAAACTGAAACAGTTTCCATTTTCAGTCATCTAAAGTTACAGGATTTAAGGAAAAACTTGGATTTTCTAAATGTTTTCCATACTCGGTCTCGTCTTCTTTACGTTTTAAGGAAATGTAATAATTACAATATGCATATTTGAAAATCATTATAGTACGATTTTTGAATGAGTTTTCAAATCATGAAATTCTGGAAATCATTTTAGTAGTTCATATAACAAATTTACAATGGCTTATTTTACATCACACATGGTCAAAATATTGATATAAAATGTTGGTAAAAAGAGTCCATACCATAGAAAGCCATTGTAAATTTGTTTTTTTTACCACAAATTGGAGAAGTAATTTCTCATTGAACTGGCTTGAGCTCAAGTGCAAGCACAAAATCAAAATGATGACACAAATAGTTGTTATCGACTCTCATTTACCACAATTCTTAACCAATCAGAAAGCGAGAAACTGATTGATTATGGTTTTTAAAAATAGTGCTCACATGTTTGAAACATGACTCTGCAGCTGCTTTATTTGATGCAGCTTGAAGGTAGTCATCCCAGGTCATCTTATGATCACTTTCACTTCCAGTTGCTGATGGCCCTGAAGCATATTACAAATTCAAAATCAGTTATACAATTGAAAGTACTGCATGACTTGAGCAGAAAGGGAAACGAATAGTCCCTCAAAAGTAAGGGTCTCCCAAAATTTCAGTCAAATTTCACAGACTTCAAAGTTTCTTTTCTTTCACAAAAAGGATTCATAGAGCCTCAAATTCTGAAAACAAAAGAAATGAGTGAAAAACCATCTTAGGCTGACAAAACATGTGAGTGGTCTCCAGTCTTACAAAGTCTTTCCTTGACCATTGCATAGACAACCCTTATTATAAGCATACAGTCTAAAGATATTTTACACTTGAAGGTACAATCATGAAAAATACATATACACAAACAGAATCAACAGACTATAAATGCAAAACTATACATTGTACGTCCTGTGAATTTTCTACTTTACAAAAAGGGCAACACATATTGTAACCTTTAAACAGTAAAGACCTGCTATTCTTGGAAATTGTGTATATGCAAACAAAGTACACATCATGAAAGACTATAAATAGCACTAAGTAAATAAAATTTTAAACAAAGGCTCACTCTTCCATGAATAACTCAAGTAGATGTTACAATAATTTACAATAACACGTAACAGACAGTCAAAAAAAAATGAAGAGCTACATGCATTAGAGTGTGTACTTCCAAGGCGTCCCTTGATATTGTAAAACTATTTATACAAACCTGGAGTAACATCTTCAGGTGGATTCTCTGCTACATTTTCATCCTCTTTCTTTAGGAAAAAATGAATGAAATATCAGGAATGTAAACATGAATGGAACATTTATTTTCACAACTAATTTGATAATGGTTTTTAAGAATGCATATCATTCTGACTATCTGGTAACTAATAGTTAACACCACATTTGAACATTTTTTGCTCTCATTTAGCATTAATAGGACATTTGAAAAGCCAATTTCTCTTGGAAATAGTAATTATTAACAGGACTTTGTTTGTGTGTAATTATACTCAGAATAAATAAATTAACATTGATAATCAATCCCTGGTGATTGGCTAGGTGGCCCAAAAGCTTCAATATTAAATATATCTATTTACATTTTCAATTATTAATATTACTGTTGGCTCTTTAAAGTTGGATATCAAAGAGCTACACATCAGTATTTTTGTTACTTAAATACTTCTTTCACACATGAAATGCATTAACAAAAAGACAAACAAAAGAACAATCAAACAAGGAATTAATTTTGCCTCACCTTTGGCTTTCTACAATTTCTAGCACAAGCTTTTGAACAAAATTTTTTCAGAGGCGAACATATTCTTCTTTTCTTGACAGGGCCACCACAATATTCACAACATCCCAGTTCAGTTGTATTCACTATTCTTGCTCTTATTATCTTTTGCTCTCCATCAGGTTCAGCACCATCTCTTGTTTCTTCATTGTGAGAATCATTCAAGTCATCCATGATGTACAGACTGTCTTGGCTGTCCTGTTTTGAATAGATACAATCCATATTCACTTTCATGTATTCCTAAAATAATACTAAAACAAATAACAATACTTTTTCCTATTCTGTTCTATTTTTTATTCTTTTTTCACTATTCATATAAAAAAGCATCTCTATATGCATGTGATGTACATGCATCTCAAATATGCACCTGTTTAATTAGCATGTGGAATATTTGCTAGCTTTACTCACATTATCAAGATCATCTATTCCCAGTATACCATCATCCTGTTCCTGTGATTTGTTAATATCTGTATTTTCTTGAATATTTGGCTCCTCACTTCTTTTATCTTCATTTAGATTATTGTTGTCAGGGAATAGTTTTTCACTGTCCATTAACAACATGTCATGCTCTGGGGGAGGTAGAGGTGGCGGTGTCATTGTTGGTGATGGTGGTTCCAGTGGTGGCAGTGGGGGTGGTGATGGTAAGACCTGTGGTTCAGAAGAACTTGTACTGCTGATAGTAACTTCCTCTGGTGCTTTAATCTCCTCATCATTCTTTGCAGCATTTTCACCTTGAGCCAAACTTTTCTCAAAATTTTCCAACACTTGCTCTATTTGCATTGTTGTATCTTCCCTCATGGAGTCTGCTTCAGGTTCCTCCATGGCTTCTCCTACTATTCTAAGGAGTAAAATTAAATATTAATAGCCATTTATATAATACTTTAAATATAATGTATGCACTGATTTGATGACTACAGTGTTTATTTCACAGGACAGAGACAAAAACTTGTTCAAAAACTTTGAAATATAAAAATGTCACTTATGTCTCTGTACTGTGATATAAGCACTCTGCAAGATATATAAAGCACTTGAAAATCAAGAGGAAAAACTTCAGGCTATGCCTTGTTCCTAAGCTTGCTGTGCTCTACATCTTGCATCGTGTTTATATCAAAGTAAAGAGACATGCACATGCTTCATATCGCTTAAATATCATTTAACAAAGACCATATATTTGATTTGTGTAGGCCATCTCAGTAAAAGGTTCACAATCTGACTCCTGTCACAATGCAATTTTCACATCCTTGTTTTGACATCTCTCTAATCTATGTATAGCTCAGCCAGAGGGGGACAATAGGGGACTTGTGGTGGTGTAGTTTCAGGCCATTCTTTACACGGGTGTCTAGGTGAGACTATAGGGGGCTATAGTCCGCCCATCACTTATTCCAGCTCCCAAAAACATCAAACAAATCAAAAACATTAACTAGTTTTTAAACTCCTATTAAGAGGCCAGCTTGACTATATTAATTTGTAACCCTTCTAAGGATAGTAGAAGTATTGTTATGAGGAAACGAGGATCTTTAGCTCCCTACCTAAAATTATACTTCTAGCTAGACCCCTGATTTTTACATCCAATACCACACGTGGTTTTCTGGTTTTAGGATTAATTGACAACTTTTATTACAATTTTTGATCAAATATCTTTGTGGTTTTAATTTGCAGTATTAAGTATCCCAATGCTTCCTCCATTAAAACTTTAACTATCTGTATAACAGAAAACCCTATGGAGGTAATGCACACATCTTGTCAACTAATTCCTGGAAAAAAGTTGCCATTCTATTGACTAACAGGCTTAAAGTAAAAACCTTTCAGCCATTTTTGTATTCCTTCATCTTGTGTTAAATAACAATTATTGTATCAAAGTAGCCTGTGAAATATTGATTATGAGTACTTGCATTTTGTTGAAAAGACAGTGTTGTTTCAGGAGACTTAAGGGACTAAAAACAGTAGATTCAAATAAAAACTAAATAAAATACTACCTTTTCTGTCTTTCATTAAACAGAAGGAATACATTAAATAACTATAACCCAACTGTCACTGAAAAAAAACTGTCACACAAGACTATTAAACCTTGAAAATAATAACTGAAAATTTAAATTAAATTTTAATATTCATTTGTTGATGGTCACTTTTTTATATGTCTTATTTCAAAAAGGACATCTCATTATAGTGGCCATTTGTTGGTTTAGCCTTTTCTAACTACATTGATACAGCCCCTCACGGTTTCCCAGGGGAACAGATGGCTATGCTAATAAGCTAAGGAAATATTATACAGAAACCAAACTTTTCTCTTGAAAAAATATTATAAAATTTCATAACCGCTTCTCTGTTGAAAAATCAAGGATGCACGTATTTGATCTTTAAAAAATAAAAATATTTGAAAAGAAAACTAAGCAAAAATAATCAAAACGGAAAAAATATGATGACAATTAGAGGCTACAAAACTCGTATCATTTGAATTATGATAATGAATTGAAAACGGAGGAACAGAAAAAGCGATTTTTTAAATTCCAAAATGATTTTTTCAAAAACTAAAATTCATACAAAGCTGTCAAAAATTAATGTTTTATTAATAAAAATACAGAAAAATGAAAAAGGTATTTCTCAAGAAGTCGAAAAACAAGATCTGTTAAAAATCGGTCACACAGCTCCTCGACCAATCATATGAAGACAAGAAACTCGTAGATGTAAATAGTGCATTAGTAATGATCAAAAACTTCCTCTTGAAAAAAGTCCCAAGCAGCCTCTTCTTTGCATAGTTAAAGAAAAAAGCCATGAATTTCCAGTTGTTTTTGAATACTAACTTTCTACTTCGTATCTTGAATACACTCACCCATGCGTTCAATTCGGCCAACTCCATATGTTATTATGTTCGGTGATTATCTCTAAAGAGTGTTCATTCTACACGAAATACCAAACGGCGAGCAAAAACAAGGTTTCTTTTATTCTCAGACAAATCCTATTTAACTCAGGGAACAGTATCCTGTGGAAACATTTTGCTCAAGATCGCCCTCATCTCAGAACAATAGCCACGACGAAATTTGAGCTCCAGTGTCTGATGAATATTTATCGATGCTTTGAACCCAAAAATCGTTGTTCAGAGCGAACAGATTTTGAAACTTGTTTAAACAGTGGTACGTTTCTCTGTATGAACTATAAGTGAAATCTACTGTAACTGAAACATAACGTGAATGTGGGCAGAAACCGTGAGCTTTGTTTCAATACAGTGTGACACTCGTGGACAGAGAATATGTCTCTGGGATTTATAATTTATTCACTTCGCTGCTCAGCCGAGCGTGGCCACCCAAAACACGCGTTCAAAATGTTCGCAAAGATGACGAAATGAACCTCTGTTCTTCTTTCCCGTGTATATAAAAATAAAAAGCTTTTTGAAATATCTAACCAGATGGCTTATTTCTAGATCTTTAGGTAGAAGACAATTCGTACTTTCGGTTTGTTCGCCGAACACAAGACACTCAGACCCGCTGAAATGAGCGAGGCTCTCCGCAAATATAATTTGTCGGACTTATCATTCAATTTGAAGTAAGAAAACAGTGAAGTAGGACTTGAATTTAATTCCTAGAAAGAACTTCCTTTTAAAGGAATATCTCCTATTAAGACTGCCATTTGTGCGTTCTCAATGGGCTTTGCAAGATGATATTCAATACAATCGTTCGTTTTCGATATTTCTTGGTTTGACCTGTAGCGTCAGCACAACTGCGTGGATGAATTTTAATCAGCAAAGCTGTCTGAATTTCGACCAAGTTCACAAATGTTTCAGATCTCTTGCGCTAAAACCAATCCACTGCCAATGTAACAATTACAGTGTAAAATTCTTGGGGTTAATTGGCGAAGTTCGAATTTGAAACTACGGATTAGAATATGATGGAATTTATAAGTCCAGGATTGTCGTCACACGAATCACTCTTGAGTACAAAAAACGACGATAAATACAGCGAGTCAAAGCCAGTAAGATTTGGGTTTTTTAACTCATTCATTCCACACAGCAAACTTACTTAAACCAGGAGAATAAACTCCTTAACTTAGAGTGTTGACCGAAGCAGCGTTCTTGTCGCGAGCAGTCACGTTGTCTACACGCCTTCTCAGATGACACCGTAACCAGCCATCTTTGCAATTCTCAAATCTCCAAGTATTTACCCTGGCCCAGAAACTGCTTACAACTCTACACACTTAACAGAATTCATACACCACATCTTAAATATTCTACTAGTGAATTACCTTACCAGAAGTCTTCAACAGGCCACAAGATAAGATTGTAGAAACTCTAGAGCTCAAATTCGTGAAACCGTCTTATTTTGCTTCGCTGTGGGTGCCAGAGGGAATGCGCATGCTCCAACAATAATCGGCGATATTGTGGGAAGTCGTTCAGAGGAGGCGTCGCGTCTCGTGTTGGGTGATTTACATCACAAACACACCAGAGCCGCGTTTGGATCTACATGATTGCATTTGACTTCTATTCCTCCAGACGTGTTTTGATAAACATCGACAGCAATCATAATTTGGCAAAATAAAGTTTTCTGTTCAAGGTCGAATGCTTGTCTTAGTAATACGATACTCTAAGTCATTTGCACATGCCATCCAAAACTCATTCTTTATGATAAGGTCGAATGTGTCAGACGTATCGAAACGTATTACTCTAAAATCTCTGCTTCATTGCTCGTATACGAACGAAAAACCACCAAAACAGAGTATTTACATGTTGCCGTGGAATTGAGCCAATTCTTGTTCCCGAAAGGTTGTTTGAATTCATTGAACCGGTCAGGGATTTTTTGAATATCAAACGAAAACGTGCTTTCGAAGCAACGTTTTATTAGCAAGTGGTTAAAAAAAGTAATATTTATACTTGTGGCTGATATTATTCTAGGAGAAGTTTCGGTTTTACATGAAATACTCTGTGATGTATGTCACCAGCCGGTCAGTTATTTCCTGACATACGTCAAATCAGACCCCGTGATCTTTGTTCTGTTGAGTATGCCTTCGTTTTGTGCCTTGCTTTAACACGCTAGCTGATAAAACTTATATAGGTTAATCTTTTACAAATAGAATCTGTTTAAAATCTAACGGGAAAAACGGAATATTTTTTCCTATTTTTATCGATGTCATATACCACAAAATCAGTCACCCGTTTCCAAGCTGATAACAATCCCAATTCCGTGTTATTTTACGGGCTTGGCTAGAAATAGATTTTATAGGCTCAAAAACTCAAACGGCTGAATTTCAAAGAGGGCATGTAAACCTTTCATGCTAATTTCGTCCACGCGAATTAAATATTAAAGCTTTTCATTTTTCGCCGGTTTTTGCAAAGCGCTGTTTTTGTCTTTGATACAATACAAAGAACTGGTGAATATTACGATAACACATAGGAAAATTCGGTTAAAAACGTCTAGAATTCGGTCACTTTAGTACCTATTTTAACGGTTTTCAGAAAACAGACAATAAATATTCACTTTGCCAGTGGCCTATTAGATTGCGGATTCTTTGAACGCTTCATTCATCTCTATGCTTCTACAAAGGTCACCCGATCAGCCAATCAGAAACTAGAGTCACACTTAGAAAACTCATCACTGTGGCAGCCAATTGTTCTGGCGATCGATGGCGTATGAGCAAATAAAGATCTTGTTCTCTTGTTGGCATTTCATGTAACATATATGTGACAGACTTCTACTCAGAAATAGTCGTGAATGTCAAACGAAATGCACTTTTGAAGAAAACCAAGTTTTTATAAAAGGCAGAAGCATCAGAAACCGCTTGATTACGGAAACGATTTTGTCATCTTTAGCTGTCAATTACAGTAAGCTTGATGAGACATAAATATCACTCCTAACATCGCAGTTTCGAAAGCTTTGCGTGACTCGAATCTGCTATAAAGCCAAGCCTATACTGCTACAAAAATACCAGTTGCTCAACATCAAAAATTGCTGATTAACAATTGCGTTGAAAAGTAATAGCTATAATAAAAGAGTATTAAGTAGAAAATGAAAGATAGGCGAATCAGCCTTTATGACGTAAGAATGCACTCAATTTAGCAGTTTCACACTGCCCTTATCTTTACTCTGAATCCAATCAGTCAGGTTTATAAGAAAGCAAGTTTCCGTTACCAGTTCATTACAAGAATCGCAACCTGAAATGCTGGTTATCTGTAGGATTTTCAGTTCTGACAACCTGTACTCCGAATTGTAGTTGTGAAAAATTAATAAAAAAATATTTTTTTTCAAATATCTATTTTCACATGTTTTCAAATATCTACTGTCGAGCCGCGCTGAAGTGGCCATTGAATTAGCTTTTATAATGAAGAAAATACAGCGAAGTTTGAAGGAAATAAATTCAAAACTCGCGAGAACATGAATTTTTGAAAAGTGTAATTTTGTAAGAAAGCCCTGATGTTTTCCATGATACAAAATTTCGACTTCATTCAACCTTGAGTTTTACTAATTTTGTCGTGCTCTTTTAGGTTTCTCCTGCTTCTGTCCTATAATTTTTGGAATTACACGATAAAAGCTCATTAAGAGAAAGCATCGCTGATTAGAACCTTCAAGGGAAACGAATTGAAATAGTTGACTACCTGATAGAAGAAGCATTTGAAACTATTACCGACGCTTTTTTCCTTCTTTTTCTTTCTTTCTTTCTTTCTCTCTCTCTCTCTCTCTCTCTCTCTCTCTCTCTCTCTCTCTCTCTCTCTCTCTCTCTCTCTTTCTTTCTTTCTTTCTTTCTTTCTTTCTTTCTTTCTTTCTTTCTTTCTTTCTTTCTTTCTTTCTCTTTCTTTTTCTTTCTCTATCTCTTCCTTTCTTTCTTTCTATCTTCTCTTTCTGTTTAAGTTAGTTAGTTTATTTTTTCTTTTGTTTTTCATTTCTTTCCGTTCCTTTTCTCTTCTTTCGCCATATTTCTATTGTTCCTCCGTTCTTTCCCTTTTTTTTTTTAGCATTGTAAATATTTGCTGCAGTCAGGGCTACCAATATTTACTCCTGTTTCAGCTCTTATGGGTAGTGGCGGTGCCACCCACAAGTTTCGCTTTCTAGTCTGGTATGTTTGTTGATGTGAATCACGAAATATATTTTTTTGTTATTTTTTTTCGGTAAGACTTGCTATGCACTGTACTGTTTTAACATATATGTGACATCCGTCTCAAATAAACTACGCAGCACTAAAAATTTCATGGACGGTGGATTTAGGCTGCGACACATCCGGATGTAACTCAGGCTAGGTAAATTGAGAGACTATTGAATTCTACGACCCCAATTATTGCAAAAAGTGAAATTTTTAAATAATAGGAAAAGATTTTTCGATCTCTCCAAATGATCCAAATGAGCTACCAGGCGCGTGAGAGGTACTGGGACCGAATGTGTTGATCTTGTGTTTTGATTGGTCAGTTCGTTGGTCGGCCATTATACAAAACCCGAAAGAAAAGCATAAACGGTTAACCAAATTCAAACCGAGAATTCTCTTGTATTCTCTCTACATTTACTGCTTTGTGCTACATTTAAAGCTACATTATGGCAGGAGTAAGTTTCTGTAATCAAATCTCTGTCCTTTTTTGTAGAATAAGTGATCGATTTATTACATTTTATGGTGTATATTTCCAGACAAGTTCGTCGAACGTTGAAAACTTCTCTCCTCAAATTATTAAACAAGTTCATCGGGAAATTCACAGTTTAGCCAGTGATCCACCAGAAGGAATCAAGATCTTCACAAACGATGAAGATATCACTGATATTCAAGCTACGATAGAAGGACCAAGTGAGTATTTCTGACAGAAATGTCTAGCTTGTATGTTTTCACTCAATTTTGCATTTGTTGTACGCATATTCGTACACAAAACTAGCTGTTGAACGTCGTTTTCTTGAAATCAATGATAGTACACTTTTGTTTTAAAAACGGTGCCGTTTTAGATGTGCTTTTTTGTATATTTTTGTTTGGTAGATCGAAGTTTTGGGGTGGGAGGTTGATGTTTGGGGGTGGTTTACTTGTAGAATTAAGCTGTTGTGCATTCGAGTCTTGGGTCGAACACCTCTTGGTTACAAGGACCAGGCTTTTTTCGTCTCCGATGTTCATTGATCCATATTTGCACTTTTAATTTCTAATTGAAACCTGTCTACAACGACCACCTCACTGCAACTGGCACTTCATCCTGTCTGTAGCTCAGATTGATCATTGAAAAGGGGTTCATCTGTTGTAAACTGAAAGATAAAAATTACTAATATTTGTCTCCAAGTGATTAGCACTTTGGATTGCATTTGTTTGTAAATATAAAATTCACCATAGGTCTATTGCAAAGCAAGTTTTTTCATGTTATTACGGGAACTTGGTTCAGTAAGGTTTCAAGGGATAAATTCAATTACCAGAGCATAAAATCTGTCTGATTTGATAAGTAAAAACTGGCGTATGGTTGTTAATATTCAAGAGAGATCAATAAGTGTAGATGTAGAAATCAATGATAGAGTGAATCAATTGAGTGTCAATCAAGAGGCTAGGGAATGATTAACAAATCTTTCTTCAAACCAACTGGATCTTTATCTATATATACTCTATACAAGCTTGTGAAATGTGCATGCCTATTCCCAAAGATTTATTTACCAAATGTCCAAATTTTACATGCCAAATTGAAACATTTACTAGTAACCCCCAAGTTTGGCTTGGCTAGTGTGCAGCTTTCTAGGGGAGAGATCCCAAGCTTGATCCAAATTACTTGTAACTTCTCTCTACTGTAGCTTATTTTTAGATAATACCTATAAAGCACTGATAGACTTGTACCATGGGTTATCAGTTGAAAGATTGGCAAGAGTTGACGACATAAAAAAGTCTTTAAAAAAGAACTTAACCTTTCCAGACACCCCTTCCT
This sequence comes from Telmatactis stephensoni, assembly GCA_029948255.1. Lineage (NCBI taxonomy): Eukaryota > Metazoa > Cnidaria > Anthozoa > Actiniaria > Isophelliidae > Telmatactis > Telmatactis stephensoni. The sequence goes on from JALIZF010001839.1 coordinate 722,455, forward strand.
GACAACCAAATCAAAGCCCCCTACCCCCAAAAAAACAACAACAACAACAACAGACAAAAAACAGAAAAGTCATAGTCTTCTTTCAATAAGTCTATTTTTTCCTGTTCTCCCACAGCTGGTACACCATATGAAGGAGGAATATTCAAGATAAAAGTTGTACTTGGAAAAGACTTCCCTGCGTCACCTCCTAAAGGTTAGTTACATTTGTAAACTCATCGGTAATGATGATGTTGGGATTGGGCAAGCTATGGATCCACAGCAATCCATAAGAATGACTATGTGAGGGCCATGATTGGTTCAAGAGTACCATTCACACGTAAGCAAGACACTAGCTGCTGGCCAGTCTGCGGGCCTCTATTTTAACTTTGCATGAATTTTATTAAGACACGTACATCACAGGAAAAAAATAAAATGTCAATTCCCAGCTTGGGTCAAACATCAGGGGCTTCCCTGGGTCTAACTAGGGAATCCCTGGGAATCTGTTCCATTTTTACAAGTTGGGGTATTACAGATTTTCCATTGAAGTAAAATAGAACAGACTCCCAGTTTAGACCCAGGGAACCCCAAGTTGGGAATTGACATTTTTTCCTGTGGTATTGGTAGTAATTTAACAAATACAGCACTTAGTGAGGGAGCACGTCAAAATTTTGTTTGTGTTGGTGTTTTGTTCAAAGAAATAGGTGAAAAATCGAAAAGCGCGCACAATATTCCAGAGGTTCCTTCCAGAGATCGAAATATACCAGGCATTCCTCGTTGGTTGATGTTGTCGGCGATTTTCTCTGGACAACTACGAAGTTATGCTGAAGTTGTAAGTGGCTGTAAGTTAGGAGGGGAGTGAAACGACAAGGATTTCCATCGCACATCCTCGTAGATTGTTGCTATGCACATGCCGTTGCTATGCACATGAAAAAGAAAATTAATCACGCCGAGTGAACAAAGTGATCCTCATAAAAGATGAATATATTCATTTTATTATCCACCAATATTCAAGAGCATACATGTACAAGTACAATACTGACCATATTTTGGGTTTTTTTTTCGGTAAAAAAAACTGGCCTAGTAATTTGTACTAAAAAAGATTTTGCGAACTATTATTGAACCAAAATATTGAGCTTCTTGTAGTTTTTACACGTAATTATTAAGAAAGTTAATGGAGTTGAACAGACTTTTTATTGATGTAATCAAGTCTTCAGTACATTCATATATTTCATTTTTGTTTTGTTTTAATTTTAAGAGATACACAACCAAACAAAGGACTTTGATGAACTCAAGTAAAAACATTTTCCTGAATGAAAGAGGAAAACAAACTGACTGCTCGAAAATCTAGCTTTACATAAAATTTCCACAATTCAAAAATTACCCAATATACCGTCAATCTTATAAATTGAATGAAGCATGATCAGAAGTATTTTCCTTGCTAACATGACGACATAGTATCTACTGTTTATTATACAATTCTCAAAAGAATGCACGTAATATGCACAAGAACGTGAAAAATATGAGACCATATTAGGTTAGTAACATTTGAATGGCTTCCCGGTGCAAAGCCTCATGCTAATCAAGTCAGAAGATGCTCAAAAGTGGCAATAAAAATGACCGGCATTTGTATTGATTTTTGCAGAATTGTATAATAAATATGTTATTGGTTGATTAACCAAGGAATACGGCTGTGAATTTTTACTTGTCACTTGCATTGTCACAGTATGACTCGTAAAAACACACAGCTGCATTAGCTGGTTAATAACCTATATATATTGCACTAGACCTGGTACAAAAAGCTATTATTATTATTTAAAAACAGGGGCATGAACTTTTGAGATAACCAGTAGAAGTAGTTACAGCGCGAAGCTCAAAACTGTGACCAGTATTAATACATGTATATTTGCATATTTTTGTCTCGCCCTCCTCCAATTAGCACATAGATAAGAGATAAGATAAGAGAGTCCTCGGATGCTGATTGGATGATTGGCCTTTCAAAAGAATGCGAATATATTATAGCTGGTCATACTTTTGGGCTTTGCGCTGTAATTGGCACTTGCCTACCAAGTTGCTGGTGGGAATGATAATGCAATTTATTTGTCCAAAGAAAGTATGTAGGGCTCGAAACACTGATCAGAACATAAATGCCAGCTTACAGTAATTCTGGAAAGCAATAGACATCAAAAATCTGGATAGTCCAAGAGTTGATCAGGCTCAGTTGTTCGAAAGCAGATTCATTAGCACTTACATTTTGTATCCAGGATTATTGCATAAACCCACTTTCAAACTTGTATTACTGAGCAAGGAAATCACTGATGGTGTTGTTTCTTGGACCCCTTCTCTTCAACATCTGCAATAAATTGAAAGTTATTTACAATCATGATTTCTGATTTTCATATACAGGATTTTTTCTTACTACAATTTTTCATCCTAATGTGGCAAAGAATGGGGAAATATGTGTAAATACTCTTAAAAAAGATTGGAAACCAGATTTAGGGATTAAACATATATTACTGGTAAGTACAAACTTTATATTTATATTATATATTATTATATATTATTATATTATTATATAGTATCTATTTTATATTTAAGGAATATAAGATGACAGTGCATGCATGTCACTGTACTGTGGTAACCAAGTGTACGTTTCTCTTGCTTTTGAGTGCTATATCTCTTCCAGAGTGTTCATTTTGCAATAGTGACATAAGCAATCATTTTATTTTGCTTTTATAAAATATTTAACATTTTTATGCAAGCCATGCCTTTGTCCTCTGATATGTATTAGCACAGCATCCTCGTCCCCAGGGCCTTCTCATCTTTCTAACTGAAAAATCGAAGGCCATAATTACTTTTACACACTTGGTTGAGTTTCCAGTAAATCTTGGAAGTGGCAAATTTACTGAAACAACTAAGCTAACCAAAAGAAGATTTGCAGGTTACTTATGCTGAATTTCAGACACATTTCTGCTTGCTTATAAGGACAGATTCATGTGATTGTAATAATATTGAAACTAAGCTCTTATTTTCACTCTAATCTGCACAACGAAATTTGAATATATTGTAATGCAAACAACAAGTTCATGTACATGACAAACAGCTTTTTATAGAAGTTTTTTTAATGTTTTGCTTAAATAATCACAGGAAAAGTCTCTTCTTTAATAAGCAATGCATAAATGAGCTTTCAAGTCTTTATTTTTGAAGAAAAAATATTTTAACATTGAAACAACAAAGCTTGAATTTATACTGGAAGTCAACATACATTGAAGCATGCACATTTTTGATAACCCAGAATCTGGGACAGACTGGTTTGTGTCTTACCAGGGCCTTCCATTTTTTGGTTAGAAAGCTGAGAAGGCCCTGGGGATGAGGATGGTAAACACGGTAGCCAGGTAAATCAGCGTGCGCTCTGATTGGTTGTGAACTGTGTGTGATTACAGTACACACGCATAGATAGTGTCATTGAATCTTGCACTTGCTCTGATTGGTTGAAATCTTTCAATGAATATTATATAAAACAAATAAATTCCATTTTTCCCTGGGTCTGTACTCTAATAGATGCACTGAGAAGACTTCAAAATGTGATGAGAACAATAGTCATGCCACTCAACTTTGTCTTGTGGCATACTTTTTTGTTCTCACCCCACATTTTGACGTCATCTGTGCATTGATTAGAGTACGCACGCATGGAAAAATGGAATCTATTTGTTAAACATCTATATCGTTTGCCTCAATTCAAAACATAACAGTTTTTTAGTTTGTTCATTATTTCCCTGATAGCATGTATCCCCCTGTCCACTGCTCTAGCTACCAGGTGAACTATAGCCAGCTAGAGCGATTATGGATTTTGTGTAATAACGCAATGGAGTACTTAGTGCCTGAGAAAGCAGAGAAAATGTTATATTTTCTACATGTAGTCTACCATTAAACAGTTGCAATGTGACACAAGCCTCTGTCAATCATTTGCCAACCAGAGATTGATTGACTGTTCAAATAAAATCACTAATAATGTGAAAAGTTATCGTAAAAATGGTTGGGACATTACATTACAGTGATTTTGTTAGTAAATATGGAGTGTCACACTCCATATGTGGTCTGACATATGTATACAACACCTCTTTTGAAGAAGCTTGTCAAAACCTTTTAGAAAAAGGTTGGTGATAACTTATAATGACTCACTTTTTGGTGTGAATTTTTGACAAATAAAAGAGAAGAACTTCAGGGAGTAGTATAAGGTTGTGATGAGCTTAACATGCATTGTTGTGTTGATATTCACATGGTTTTAAAGGGGGACTAGCATCAAAATTGTTTCACATGTAATTATATCTCAACGTAAATGTTCTACATTGAAGAAAACTGGTCAGAAAATTAATCCTTAGCCTAAACAATGTAAGAAAACTCCTTCATACGAATTCTTAGTGTCAAAGAAATTGAATTGTTTAAGAAACAAAACATAAAGAAATGTATGGAGCTGAATGCTTAAGCTGAGTGTATGACATCACCAGAAAGGTTTTGGTGCTAGTCCCCCTTTAAGAATTTCTAAAGAAATACTCCCTTTTGGTCTAGTGGCATGACTTTGGGCCTCTTAATATTGTCCAGCAGCTCTTTTTCATATAGGTACATAGCCATGTACACTGTATGTAGTACTTAAAAACAATATAAATAAATGAATGAATGAATAAACAAATGTGTTTCCATCTTTTTGTCACAGACTGTTAAGTGTTTATTGATTCACCCCAATCCTGAATCAGCTCTCAATGAAGAAGCGGGAAAGCTACTTCTTGAACAATATGAAGACTATTCTAAAAGAGCACGAATGATGACCGAAATTTATGCAAAGACCTCGACTTCAACCAATACATCACAACCATCAGTTCCTGGTAAAAAGAGAGTTGCTGGTGAAAAAGTTTGCGATAAGAAAAAGAAAGATAAGAAAAGAGCTATTAAGAGACTATAACAGTGTACAGTCATGATAATTAATAGATATAGATTAATTAATTGATAATTAATTAATCCATAGTAAGATTAGATAGATTTAGCAAACATAATGCAAGAACACGATATCAAAAAAGGACATTCAGTAAATGCCTTACTTCACATAGTGTGCATGACTTACAAGTAGTAACTCATAAGTTGTATCTACATGTAAATAGTATTTATTGTTACCAAAACAAATTTGGCACCAACAAACTTCGTATAACCCACTTTTGACATGCAAATGGCATGCAATTTTAAACTAACATGTTTATAATGTGTTTGCATGACTATGCTTCAGGAAGCCTCTTCCATTGCTATCATGCTGGCATTTTGGCAGAAGAAAAGGTCTCATTTCTAGGTATTATGTTTATGAGCTAATCAATTTAAAAGTTTTCATTACATAACTTTTTTGATTAATTCAAGCCAAGAGCAAACTCACTTAGATATACAGCCACATATGCACACCTCATTTTACTCGCATGCTCATTTGCATGTTAAAAGTGGGTATGTGAAATTAAATTTTCTAAGAAATTGTACATTATAGTATTAAAGGCTCTTACAAAAAGGCTAAAATAGTAATTGAAGAGATCCCTGCAAATATATAGTAAATATTCTCTGTTCAAATTCTTGGTTCTCCTGTGGAATTTAAGAGAACTTTTAGGGGAGTACAGACTTTGATCAGAGAACATTTACACTGTTCTTGCAGTGACCTTTTTGATTGTAAATTCTCCCCGGGGGGGGGGGGGGGGGGGCTCCATTGTAAAAGGATCAGGTATGCTTGTCGTATCTCTTAGGGGTAAAATCAGCGATTTGGTATCTTTTAGGGTGTTAAATGTGAAATTTAGAGTTTTAGCATTTCCCAGTATCTTTTAGGGTATCAAAAGAGCCCATTGCTTATAATATCTTGTTCTCAAAATGGAAGAAATTTTACCCAACAAAAGCATGTCGACCGTCCAATTTTGTTTTCATAATAATAATGTTCATTAGCTTGTTATTGCTGATATCTCTTAGGGGTTAAAAATCGTCCAGCCACGCCCTTTGAAAAAGACTTCCGATATCTTTTAGGGGTATTTTTGAAAATTTCCAACAAGCATACCTGATCCTTTTACAGTGGAGTCCCCCACCGGGGTAAATTCTCTACAAAACAGGGCATATGTTTAGATTTACAAGTACTTAAAGTAAGTTATGTACACTTTGTGAATTGAGGGCCAGTATGTTATTTCACCTGTTTTCACATTCTCTTCAAAAGATTATATAATGACACCTGTCCAGTGTCATTTTGAAATTGTCAGGCTTGATCTTCACTTTGCTCAATTATATTTGCTAAGTCTATCTTATAGCAGTCCATATATCATTGTGGAATTGTCCCTTTCTTGATACTAGCTAAAATCTAAATGAATTCCCTTCAAGTGTTGGTAAGACTGATTCCATAGTTCAATTTTTGAGCTACCTGTGGTAGTTGCTCTCACAGCGAACAGCTGAAAAATGAATAAACTCTTGGCCAAAGTTTCTAAAAAGTTATAAAAGAGATATGGAATCAGTCTAGCTTTATCTAAAGTACCTACTTATTTTTATTGACTAATTTTCAAACTTTGATTATTTTATTGGATCAATTTTTCTCCACAATATTTCCTACAGCTGAATGCTCACCACTGCACAATGAAATAGATGTCGTTAGCCTCCTTACCCTGGGAACCTGAGGTTATTCTTACCTCCCCTTCATCATTACGAGGGCCTCCTCCCCATCCCAGGTCCTTGTTGCTCGGCTTCGGCCCTCTTTGTAGCCTCCGGCACAGATGTGTAGTGCTTCTGGTTCCCTTCATTTGGGACAAGGAAGGAAACTGGAAGTGCCATACAACGTCTGTGCAGAAGGCTACCCTGGTGGGATAGGCCAAGCAAAACACTTGGTAGCCATGGTACTAGAGCTTATCTCTAGGCTATTGACTTTTGGTAGCAGGTTTCATTCACTTGAAAGAAGACTCAATTTTTTCTGCTGTGTCTTGAAGAAAAATTGCCTGCCAAACGTCATGAAACGTTTTATTAGCGGTTTGGGCATATAAAGACTATAAATACTGAAATTAAATCATGCAATTTTTACAGACCAGGTCAATAATGTATATACAAAAACAAAACTTTAAAAGTTCCTCAATCATTGCTTTTCAAGATCAATTATCTTACTAATTATTGTGCAAACGTAATTTGAAATAGACTTGTGCTGTGTTACATCTAATAAGCTGTTTATTAAATTATTTGTGTAAATTTAAGGATTAAAGTCCATAGATCTTTAATTGAGAACTTGCCCGCTTTTCTTTGGTATCAGCTAGACTAAATCTGGAGTAAGCATTAGATTTTTTTTCGTTGGGCTTCCTGTGGCGGTCGCTCTCACACTTGGCACAAATCGCCACTTCAGCAGTGGAGCTAAGTTCGTTACTGCGAGACCTGAGCGAGAGGTCCCGAGTTCGTTTCCCAATGACCTTGTTTCGACTTATTTCCATTCGGTGTAGTTTTAATTTGCTTGAAAGTTGAATTGGGTCAGTGGAGAAATAGGGTCCCCTATACCTTTTGCGTGAAACGTGAATGACTGATTTATTTTGACGTGAAACGTGATTTAAGGTCTAAATTGACTAGTACATAGCCCTGTCACGTGACTCTCTTGCACACCATGGCTCGGTCGGGACTGGGAACTATGTATCCCCGTGTCAATATGGCGGACGTTTTGCTCAATGCGGAAAGGACGTCTAGTTCGCTCTTTTCAAACAGTAGCGTTGATAATATTAATCCAAGGTGTGTACACTGAAACTAGATGGGAGTGTGACGATCGAGCAGACACTTGTGAAGACTACCTGACGAATTTTGCACACTGCAGTTCAAAAATGGACGAAAAAATGAGCTTAGCTTTCATGTGTACGTAAGTCTTTCAGATAAAAAAGTTAGAAATGCAAGTCATTTTTGATGACTGATTCAGTTTCAAAGACGATTTCCGTATAAATTTCACTCGTTTAAATAAAGGTTGTACTTGTGTATTTGTATTGATAGGCTAAATTAATATTTTTTTGTCATTAGCATTCCTCGACCCAATCATAGATGCGATTGCAACTAGAGGATCAGGGTACTTTACTTTACAAATTTTGGCATTTATTTTATTAATAGAATCATAATATTCCCATCAGTACATGGTGAAAAGAATCATGTATAGATTACAAGTTAAACAGCTGGCTTCATTTCTCTTCTTTTCCGGATGAGCGTGTTTCTTTATTGTTGTGTAAAATCTTGCACACTCTTGCGTTCATGAACTGTTGTATACATCATTTTATCACATGTACTTCTATTATTCTAATAGATAGATATTTAAGATGTTTTCTATTTTTGCTACAAAAATTTTACATACTTTACATTAACACAAATGCTATCCCTTCAGAACATTGCTTTCAAAAACAATTAGCAAATGTTGCTTCCAGATTTCTTATCAAAACAGTCAAATATCTTGTTGCTTCACCAAATTTTGTGCCAGTGGATTTTTGAGTAAAACTCCTTTGCTTTTCACAAAATATTCTCTCATTTAATCAGAACATCATAAAATAGATGAAAATGGGAAGGGAATAAGCCCCAGGTGTGATTACATATTACCATCTCTCTATAACAGAATCCTTTTCAAGTAGCTCACTAATTAAAACTATTGTTTGTGTTCTTGTAGGAATTTAAACTATTTGTACATGAAAGGGCTTTGAAAAGGATTCTGGTATAGACAGGAGCTCATCATGCTTTGGAAAGTGAAAAGAGAGAGAATAGAGAATTTAAGATGGCGAGACAACTGACAAAAGTATCGCTTGCAGCACTTCACTTTCGATAAGAAGTGGCCAGTATATGAAATTGTTAGAATATAGCAATGAGATAATATATCAATTGAAAGAAAGTATAAAAAGGTATTTTTTGACCAAGCTGCAAACCTTGGGTATATTGCACTCTTCAAACCGAGAATGTGTGTATTGAATCTCATGGTTATCTGATAGGTTTGTTCTTGAAAAATGTCTTTTATGCATGCATATATTAAACTCATTATTTCCTTCCTTCACAGTCTTTTTACATGAAGATATGTGAACTTTAAGATGGCTATTACCCTACAAACAAGAAAATAATGTGCACCATATGCACACAAAATTTATGTGCATATTAATATAGATAAAGGGTTGTAATACTAATTAATGCAGATATTCCTTGGTACAGTCATTCATTCCGTTTGCTTTACTGCAAAGCAGCAATTCCATTTTCATAATAATTGTTTTGAGACCTGAAAGGATTTTCATGAAGGGTTTCATTTGAAAATGGCCTAAGTGACTTTATTGATGATATTTTTTCAATGGTATAATTAACTTTCCTATTTTGGAAAAATTAATCTCAGGACATCCATCAAAAAGTCACTCAGGTCATTTTCACAGGGAACCCTTCAATTTCTTAAAGGTTTACAACTGACTTTTTGGGTTCCCCTTAAATAGAATACTCAGTAAAATATTGACCAATATCCTTTTATCATGGACTAGTTTTAAACTGCACATGCTGTTTATGTGCATGTCCACACACGTCTTTGCATGTATTCCCTCTTATCCCTATCCTTCAATTAACTTTTGCATAATGGTATTGCTCTTTCACAGAAAACAGGGATGGATTTAGGTTAGGGCAAAGGGGACACATCCCTTCCCTTTTGGAAATTTGAATACCATTTTTTGAATACCTTTTTGACTCACTCATACTCCAAAGGATTATTATGTTGTTATGTGAGTTATTGCTATCACTTTCTTATGGCATAAAAAAATGTGTAACTGAATAGCCTATTATTACACAAATCCTCCAGCCTGCTTTGAGCACTTCCTTTTAGATGGTCCAATATTGTCTGAAATGAAACTAGCTAGTGTGGACACCTCTCTGAGGCTGGCAGGCACCAAGAGCTTGTCCTGAAAGTAAGGTAAGGCCAGGTGCTGGTCCTAGAGTTACTGTATGCCTTTTTAATTGACTTTTGCTTTACTCATTGGTTTTGTGCAGTATCCATGAGTTGTCTCATTGACAGCTTTGACTTTTTTAAATATCTTTTTTGAAACCAATGTTGCATGCCCCCTCTTGTAAATTTATTTGTAAATACCTTTATCTTTTTAAGTGTAGGAAAGTGTAGGAAATGTTCACCCTGTTACTATATGTCTGTGTGTGTATGTTATGGATATCTTTAAATTATTATAAGGGAAATGGTAGCACATCTAAGCTACTCTTACTCTAAGCTTTCACACACTTAAACAGCAACAAAATTATGAAATGTTATCTACTTATACACAAGAAAAATTGTATTACATTCATGTTGATTTGAATTTTTTGGGTCTATGAGGGGGTTAGTAACAGCCCTGTCACAATCATGTTGAATTATTGTGTTTTTACGTTTTCCGTAATGTGCATTGTGATTGCATTGTTCAAGTTTATCAGTTTCAGAAATTTTTCGAGGAAATAAAAAATGATTCAAAACAGTTTTAAAAACGCTATACAAGAGCCTTTACAGATTAAATAACAAAATCATCTAGCGACCGACTGCGCAAAATATCAAACACTGATCAGAACTTTCCTCGAGGACTTTTTGTTGGCATTTTCGTTTTGGTTCTTGCAGTTTTGTTTTCCACAAAATAGGCAAAAAAGCTGGTACTCTCGCGTCAAAAACCGTCAAATTTCCACTATACATACATTCTGAGTTTTGAAGAAGCATATGTTGCAGTGGCAATGCTTCATTACTCCATTGCAAGTTTCGTCTTGACAAATGTTTGCATTTTCGAAGCAAGAAAATTGATTTTCTGCGTTTTCTTTGTCTTCTTCGGCCGCCATCTTGGTCCGCCATATTGACACGGGGAGACAAAGAAATTGACCAATCGTGTTCAATTGTGCAAGGTCGGACGACAGCCAATCAGAATGCAGCGCGTTCCGGGCTATGTACTAGACAATAAAATCTTTTTGCGTCCACGTGAAAGCAACTTAATTTTTTTGTGAACGTGAAAGAATTTTTTTAATTATTCCGTTACGCGTAAAAAGACCAAATATTTTTACGTGATTTCATTTTGCAAAGGGCTATATGGGACCATGGATAAAGACGGATTGTTAAGTATTGTCCAAAAGAGCCTTTTACGGGTGTCAAGCTATTTTGCATCTGATTTGATGCATAATACATGAGACCTTTTTTAAAAAATTGGATACAATCTCTGACTATCGTTCAGTTGCTGTATTTCAGTCTTTCTACAAAGGAACAATCCTTCTTTGCGTTATTGCCCATCGAACATTCGGCAATCGAACTCAATCGAACATCAATCGTTCGATTGATTTTCGATTGGTTCGGCAATCGGACACAATCGTACTCACAGCAAAGCTTTAGCAATCGAACAAAATCGAACGTTTGGAAATCGAACTATAAGGCAATCGAACCAAATCGAACAATGTTTTGGGAAATACCCTCTGCATGACGTAAGGCTCAAGACTGCGAAAAAGAAATCGTTCTTAAATGCGTGGCTAAGGGGTACAACGATTGCCTCTACGTAGAAAATGGAGAGAAGTTTAGAATACTGAAAAAAGTAGGAGAAAATGGACGGGCATTAAAAGTGGCTGATGACAAAGGTAAACTTGGGCACTTGCAACGGGAACTTGTACCAATTCTCAGGCCAATAGCATCAGGTATATCTAGGTGAGTTCTAGGGGTGTTTAGATATCCGAGTTCACATAATTTGAAAATCGCAGTAATGTCGTTACTGTTCATTTTGGAATTTAAATATTGCCAAAATATAAATGAATCGAGTTCATAGAGGCTAAAAAAAAATGATGAAAGCATTGTTGACTGTTGACTTACGCTCTTTGGTGCCTTATGTGCGTTATCTAGCGATCGTATACACCTATTTCAAAAAAGGTTGTCACCGCTAAGAGCGATAGGGGATAGGTAATAGGTCATTCCAAGACCGCAAAGCACTATTGATTTCTAATTGATTTACATATGAATAGCCAAATATTTGATGGAAGAGTGTAAAGAAAGATTTAGGATGGCTTAATTAAGAAATCAATAGTGCTTTGCGGTCTTGGAATGACTTATTACCTATCTCCTATCGCTCTTTATAGCGGTGACAACCTTTTTTGAAATAGGTGTATATTTACCGAACAAAATCGAATAATCCAATCAGTTCGATTGGTTGAAGTTCGATTTTGTTCGGAAATCGTACTCACAGCAAAGTTCTCGTTCGATTGTGTTCGAGTGCCCTGGAGTGCCGAACCAATCGGCAACCAATCGAACGATTGGTGTTCGATTGAGTTCGATTGATTTTTTGTTCGGATTTGTTCGATTGACTACGTCGGGGTTATTGAGACAACGACCAATAGTACAAATGAAAACCCCATATAAATTTTAATTAAAAATTTCTCAACTGAATTATTGCGTTCTGAACAAGTGACCGGAATTATTGACTCAATTAGCAGTTCATTGATTGACAGCATCGCAAATAAAAAAGGCTCAATAAACAAATAAAAGGACCTAAAAGGTCATATATATATTAGCCCAAGGAATGCTAACAACACGCTCTGCTTCAAGTCAATTATGTTGCTACTCTTCATAAGTTTAGTAATATTTTGCATGACCTTGCTTCCTTGCAGCGTCTACAGCAATGGTGCATATGAATATTGCGTTATCGGTGCTGGGCCTGGAGGTAAGACTTGGACAAAAGATCGATTGCATGCTTTCATACTAGCCAGAAAGCAACGTTTTACGTTAAATTCTAAATCATGTTTTCGAACGCCAAACTAAGCCAGTAAAGTGTTGCTGTATTAACATGTAATAAGCTGATGATTTCACGGTAAAACGAGTCAGTGGTTAAATTCATAATATTTTAACCCTGAGCTTCAGGACCCTTCAGTTTAAGAATTCAAATAAGTCAAAGGACTCGATCACGGAAACCTAAGAGCTCAAAATGATGAGATATTTGTTCAGTCAAAACGTTCATTCCTTGAGATTCTTATAAAATCAAACTCATGTAAGATTTTAAACTGTAGCTAACTTTTAAGACTTTTAATGTTACAGATGTTGCCAGCGTTATGCAATAAATAGCTAAGTCGTTGTGTTTACCTATCAATACGATCGATTTCACGTGACGTCACGAGAGGGCTAATTCGGAGAAAGCTGATTGCCTGATATTTTGTATGTATCATGAAAAGAAGTCGTCTCTGGAAATTTGGTCTGATTCTGTTCATCGCTTGGCAAGTTATCGGCACCAAAATTGTGTCACGCTAGGCAGTCACGCATTTTTAAACGACGTAAGAACACATCAATTTGCGACAAATTTCACCTCATTTGCTTTGGTAATGAACTTGATTGTCATTTTCTATATATATAATCAATAAAATGAACAAATAAATGTATTTTTAATATCATTTCGATGCTTGGTATTTATGGTCGCCATAATACATTCTTACCAACAACAAGCCCACATTCAAACATTCGTATCTTCGTGGAGAAAAGCTCTTTTGACTCAATATTTTCTAGAGTTGCAAAGATTTAGTTGTTCTTTGAGGTACAAGTATTTTTATTTTATTTGATGCTCTGAAACCGACTTTATTTTTCTCGATGACGTCAGTGAAATCGATCTATAGCCCTCCTTTTCATACAAAGAGTCAACAGCTAGGGACACCCCAGGGGGTAGGGTTGAATTTGTACCATTTTTATTTTGTATTCTATACCTATATTTCAAAAGACCCCGACAGTTTCAGCAGTCTAGGACCACATCTTCTGTTGTTGTTGTTGTTGTTGTTGTTGTTGTTGTTGTTAGCCTGCGATGGCACTTGTTAATGAAAGGTCAATGATTCTGATTTATGCTATTTAGGTCTTCAAATGGGGTATTTCTTTGAACGCGCTGGACGAAACTACATGATATTTGAAAGAAACAGTGTGGCGGGTAAGAAGTAAGATGGATTCCATCATTAATTCCCTTTATTCAACATCATCTCAATTCGTTTGTTTTCGCTTATACTTTTGTTCCGTTCTTCATCCTCTTCCTGTTCAGTTACTAGTATACGCTGGTTCCAGACGGCTTTCTCGCCGCATCGCGGCTCGATAAATAAAGATTAAAAGACAAGGAAAAATTAGAGAATGCCTCTGGAACCATAGTAGATATAATTAGCTTTTGTTACGCAAAAGAAAAGTTAGCCAGTGATAGACGCGATAGGATATCCTCGGAGACTATGGCGTAGGGGGGGAAAGGGGAGGGAAGACGCCTGTGCCTTGTGCGGTTCAATTCCCGTTACAATTCCCGCATCCACAGTTTAACTTTAGATTTCCCGGTAGATCGGAGAACTGACACAAGTAGGGGATAGATTGATGTCCATCCACCCCCTCCCCACCCCAACCCCGTCAGTTTTTAACAGTGTCTACTTTGCAAAATGCAGAACAATTTTCTACTTTTGCTTCCGACGTTGAAAAGTTTGAGGTGAATTGTGGGACCGCTTTGGGGACCGCCATTTCATTTTAAATTTCAGTAAAATACTTGAAAACAATTGTAGACATGTAATGTTAATCACATTTTTCTATATTTCGCATGGTTTTTTCTTCTTTATCTTTTGTGTTGCTGTTGTTGTTGCATCATATCATATATATCTATAGATTTCAAGGGCGGATCCAGGGGGAGGGTCGCGGGGGTCAGGACCCCCCTGTGTTTATCAATGAATATGTCATGAATTTGCGACAGCAGTAATTTTTTTCTGTGAAAAGACTCACTTTTAACATTCATTGAAATATCACTAAGCAATGCCAACCCTCTACCCATTCAGTTGTAAATATAATATTTTTGTTTCTAATAAAAAGTGTTAAAAAATCACTAGTCTAAGCAATTAATGTCATATTTTCAGCGAGTTTCAATGGCTTAAGACCTTTTCGTTTGGGTTCCCTGTTTGTAAACGTCACGTGACCCCCACCTTTGAAAAATCCTGGATCCACCCTTGCATTTCTCCCCCAAAAACATGAGTCTCACTATTGAACGCGATCCCACAATTCCAAAATGGCTTACAAGTACCACATTTTTTTCCTCATTGTATTACTGCTTTCTTTAGGGTCTTTCTATACCAAGTATCCTCGTCACGGTAAACTGATATCAATCAATAAAAGATTTACAGGTACCAAGCACACGGTTAGACCGAAGGGGAGAATGGGTAGATGTTTTTAGAAACAACTGGTCACATGGTACAATCCAACATGCTGTACGGGTGGCAAAAGAAAACAACTTTCAAAAACACAAGTTGAACCAGTCAAACTTGATTAAACCAGTCAAACCTGATGTTTGTTTGTTTGTTTGTTTGTTTGTCTTTCTATCTGTCTTTCTGTCTGTCTATTTGTTCATTCGTTTGTTTGTTCGTTTGTGTCGGTTTGTCTGTCTGTCTGTCTGTCTGTCTGTTTGTTTGTCTGTCTGTCTGTTTGTTTGTCTGTCTGTCTGTTTGTTTGTGTTGGATGTCATGTGAGCGCTGCAGACTTTTTACGGCGTGACCGATTATTGCAAATTTCACTCTTCAACGTACGATTGTAAATGAGGAGCTTTTGGGGTCAAAGGATGAAATGAGGTCTATGTAAATATCGTCGTCGAGATTCATATCGTACCATTATGGTTTGATACAGTTTTGGTGACTCCTTCCTATATTGGCTCAACTTCTTGCTAGCTCCCCCCCCCCCCCCCTTTCCCTACAACGTATTAGGTGATTAGGTGTACTTTCAAAGAGTCTGAAAGTGTAAACAAACAACAAGGCGTATATATCTCTATAGGTCGAATCAACAAAGAATTCAATCTTCGCCATGACTGGAATTCACTCTTAAGCGACGATGAATCTCTGCTGATGCGTCATTATTCAGAAGAGTTCTTTCCCTCTTCAAAAGTCCTGGTATGTCATTGCGCAAAGTAATTTGTTCGTTTACCCCCGAAATCCACACCCTGGTTGCTTAGTTACAATGGTTCTCACAGGGGCAGATTTAGGGTGGTGCAAGGGACGCGCTCACCCTCCTGAAACGACTTTGGTCCCTTTTCTCCTCAACACTTTACCAAAAAATCCTCTAGATTTTCTGTGCGGTTTCCGTTTCACATAACATTGCACCACTCGTGAGGAATTATCCTGGTTCCATCCCTGGGGCCTATTTCTCGAAAGACCCGAGAACTTTGCGGGTCCATTATTTTATGGGAAAAATTACGGGAGTGCGAAAGAACCCGTAAACTTGCCTGTAAAATAATAGAAATTGAAAATAATGATAATTAAAAGTAGTCGGATCTTTGGAGAAACGGGACTCATTCTCTAACCATTCTTTATTTCAGGTGAAATATCTGAACGACTACGCTACGAAACTCAAGTTAAAAATTCAATACAACACCACTATAACTATTAAGCCAAAACAGAAAGATGACTTTATACTCAAAGACCAGCGTGGTAATACCTACACGTGTACCAACGTTATCATGAGGTATTGGTGGCTTGATTTTCGAGTATTTTGTTTTTGTTTTGTTTCGGTTTGCTTTGCTTTGCTTTTGTTCTGTATTGCTTTTGTTTTGCTTTGCTCACATTTTTTGGTTTGCTAATGCTTTATAAAACCTCTTTACATTAGCATCCAAGGATATTATCGAACACCTCTGCAAACGTTCGTCATAAATGCGCTTTTTCTTATCTTTGCCCGTGTGCTGCAGCAAACTAGTGTCTGCTTCTAATCAAGACTGCAATTCCCTGTCTCGAACAGTACTTGCATGTCATTGTGCGTCTGGTACTGATAAACATAAAGTTTGAAAAGATTTCGTATGAGTGTGAAACGGACCGCGCCGTGCCGTGACCGTGTCAGTGCCGCGTTTTTTATAAAACATTCGAAATTCTTCCCGTAACCGTGCCGTAACCACGCGGTGCCGTTTTCACACTCATACGGAATCTGCTCTACTACTCGTAACTCCTTTTTTTTCCGTAACCGTAACTCTAGCTGAACCCTTCTTTGACGATTTTTCCGCCCGCAAAGCCTGGTTCACACTAGCGATGCAAGCATAAGCGCAAGCAGCATTACGCTTACTCGGTATCGCATTTATCAGATAGGTTTGAAAAAGGACAATCTCTGCTAATGAGCAGTACTCTACTGAGTCTGCGTATGTTGCTTGCGCTTATGCTTGCGTCGCTAGTGAGAACCACGGCTTACAATGTCTGCACTTTGTAGAGGCTCCCGACTCATATAAAATCTCCAACAATTTTATCCATAAATTGCATTCATTATCCTTTCAGTACTGGTCTGAGTGTAGAGAATGTACCCAAAAATTTCAAAGGCATCGAATACACTGAGGTAATGTGAATGCTTTTTGATCAGGAATCTTCTATGCTGCTTTCTGATTGCGTCTTTTCATTATGATCATATCATAGAGCTATTCAGAAATTTCCACTAACCCCAAAGACTATGAAGGACAAACAGTGCTGATCATCGGCAGAGGTAGGTATAAATGAAAGTCAATAAATTAAGAATCAGGTTTTCTGAGGCCTGTTTCTCGACACACGTGGTAATCATACTAGATCGGGCAAGTCTACGGGAGCACGCGCGCACCCGTTAATCCATAAGATTGAAAAGGGCATACACGTGTTTCAAGAAAAACCCTAATAAGTAAGGGGTTACATCCATACTAATCCAGATAAATTTGAACATGCATCTTTTATGCTACGTGTATGCCTCTCGTCCACATTATAACATAGCTAATATATAACGTGCGCTCTGATTGGATGATTAGCGCGGGCGAGCGTGCGTCCAAAACTCAAGCACGATGACGTCAATTTTTCCTTTTCTTGCCTTTTTATAATGAAGAAATGGTCAACACCCAGCGTGCGTCCATTGAGTTATGGATGCACGCGGGAGGCTCTTTAGCACGAGAGAACCGTAAGAGTTGCACGAGGCGGAGCCACAATTCCCTCCAGATTCAATAAAGACAGGTGTTTAGAATATGTGGACGAGCATGTGCGTTCTTGATTGTACGCATTTCCACTTCACGTTTACTTACATGCTGGACGTTTTTTGACTGACGTGCTGCTCTTGGTTTGCCCCTCTAACGTTGTGCGCAACAGTTGTAGGCGTGAACACGGTGTAACCCTGCGGATACGCGCAGTGTTGCTTAAAAAGATGAAATAAACGTTACATCGTTAATCCTTTAGCTTCTGTTTCTCTTCGTTTAACTTTTCGTTAGTACTAAATGGTAATGGAGGAGTACCCTTCAGTTCTTTTTCATCTTCATGCATTACTTTTAAAGAAATTAAGGGAATATTATTTTGACTTCAGGAAATTCTGGTTTTGAGACAGCGTCAAGCATAATTGGTTCGGCTAACCACATCCATATGTTTGCCAGGTATGTAAAAGCCATTTTAACTAAGCAATCTTTGTGTGAATAATGATGAAGAAACTTCACTTTATTTTTTCTCTTGTCAGGAGTCGCGTACGTTTGTCGTGGGAGACTCATTACGTTGGAGATCTAAGGTAAAATGGGACGGAATTGTTCAAACGTTTATCAACTGCACAGGCAAAACCGCTGTTTCCTCCTTTACCTTTGGATAAAGGCATGTGGAGACAGGGGTAGCCTTTGTACAATATGCATGCAAAGCATGTGTATCGAGGAAATAGAAAACGCGCGCGCGTGCTGTGTGCATATTTAGAGCACGCACGCAGGGATTGTTCACAACATGAGAGAAGTGTTAAGAGAAGCACGAGGCGTAGACGAGTGTTCTGATCAATCCCCAAGTGCTCTAAATCTGCACACAGCACAGCTGGCAAGTTTTCTATTTCTTTTATAAAATACGTTTTCGAGCAAATTCAGTGTTCATTTACACTGACAAAAAATTCGAAAAGTGCGCACGCGTGCTGTGTGCATATTTAGAGTTCGCAGTATACGCGTCCTTCGGCCAGTGAGAGCCAGCTGCAGTTTGCACTTAATCTCTTGTGAAAAAACGTTATTACGGCTATCTTGTTATTACAGCCAGAACGGCCAGTACGGGACATCAAATGGTGATTGCCGGCAAGGCCCACCAACTTAAATTTTTTTTGGGGGGCAGCCTTGAGTCCGTTAGTTGCTCCCTCGCCTAGTTTCAATCTGTGTTTTTTTGTAGTTGTGTCTTTTCAATTCGTTATTGTAAATTTGTGAACTAAGTGGAAGCTTCTAAATAAAATAATAAAAACTAAATAAAATAAATCATATCTAAGGTATCTTCATTTCTACTTTTTGACGATTTTTCTTCCATGTAGAGCCGTCAATAACGACGTACTGGATACGTATCAACTGAAGTCGTTGGATGGATTACTAGGTATGATCAGTTAATTTTAAAATACCCTCAATTGATGTTACATTTACTAAAATTGCCCCTACGTCCCTGCCTGTGTCTCTCCGTAACACTAGTGTACGTACTAGTTGGTTGTACTATTTTTGCGTCGTGCAAAAATTAAAAGTATTGAAACTCCTCACTACTCGTATATCAATGCACAAATGTAATGAGACGGATGAATGACAGACTTTTGTGTATTTTATTTGTATTGTAAGAACTGCCGGTGGAAATTCTTGCCATTGTAAAGAAGCACGATAAATTGTACGTGGACACTAGCGTTGGAAAAGGAGGTAATATTGACAATTTCAGCTTGATAGATGGTATTAACGAACTGAAAGCTAACTTCCCTTGCTCCTCCGATCCATGTCTCTTTTATTAAAAAAGTGTTGAAATACAGTCACAATGTTGATACCACTTGACTTATTCTGCTAGCACATTTTGAACGATGCCATAACCCGAGTATCATGCCTCTTTTATATGGGAAAGGGGAGGGGGAAAAGAGGGGCTTTCCTTTCCCTTTTCACTTCTCCCTCGTCTTCCCTTCCCCTCCCTTTAGAGATCCTGATACTCAGGCTAACGATGCCATAGACATTCAACGCTTGGATGAAATCCACTTTTGCAGTTTTGCGTGCAACAGTCTAAGGGCCTGATTATATGAACCGGGCTGGCCCGGTAAGCGGGCTGACTTCTTTTGTTTTCTTTTCCCTTGGGGGCACTAAACAAAAGAAGTCAGCCCGCTTAACCGGGCCAGCCCGCTTTATATAATCGGTCCCTAAGTGTCTAACACATGATGAAATATATTTATCAGTTGCCGTGCAATAACAATAACAATAGTACACTGTAGTATAAAGGCTCTTTTAAAGCCCATAAAATCTCAGCGCGCTCAGCATAAAGAAACTGTAAGAAAATATATCAGGTGCATATGTGTTACCAAAATGGCTAATGATTGAATTAATAAATACTATATATAGAAGTATGACCTTAATTCCAGCCTCTGATTCCACATGCCATAAACTTTATCTTTGTAGCGGATAACTTTGCAATACGTGAGCCATATGACCGTGTTATTCTATGCATGGGGTTCAAGGTAAATATATTTTATCCCATATTTATACAGAAACAAAGTCAATTTTCGTTTCATTAGCCTCATAAACTTTTCGCGCACACCTTCAATTTATGTGACTGCTGAAAACGCAACACAGGAAGACCGAAAAGTAGATGTGGTAAAAGGTACCCTTTCCTACTTGTTCAGACCCATGCCTCGTTTTTAGACTGCTCTACTAACGGTCAGGTCGCGGAGAAAAAGCAGGCCAGAAGAACTTGTATATGTGCATGCGTGACATGCTCCAGTCAGAGAAGGTATTAGAATTTTGTTTTATCTTATCGATCGTAGCGATCATATGGACGCTTTGATTGCTACGATCGCTAAACATAGCTTTCTGCAAATATAGTTTTCTTCACTTGCGATCCTGCATGAGCAGGGCGGACTAAAAACAAAGTCCTAGGATCTGGGACCAGTTGCATAAAACGTAACGTTGGACGTAACTGTTAACGTCGGACGTTCGGCCCAGTTAAACCACTGTTAGTAAAGTCTGACGTTAGCAGTTACGTCGGGCGTTACGTCTTATGCAACTGGACCCTGGACTGCCTTCTCTACATACCATATCCAGTGTTAGTATTAAGCCACTGAATACAAAGATACATAGATCAGCTTGATCACAAATGTCCGCAGGAATGGGCGTAATTTAAGTTACGCTAGTGTACATGTGTTGACTATTATTAATCTCCATTAAAACTGTTCCTTCAGTTTGATTATTCAGTATTTGAAAATGGTTCAACGCCACGCCCATCTAGGGGACGGTACCTACGTAAATACCCTGAGATGACCGCCGGCTATGAGTCTACAAGCGTACCACGCCTCTTTTACGGTAAGTAATGAATATTGGTATTTAGTTTGAACTGGTAAAACCACGATTTATCATACCACACTCCTTGTACGGTAGGTACTGTACGACGGAAGTCTTGTTATTTTGGTCGGTCGACGGAGCTTGTAAACGAGGCGCTTAAACCAGAAAAGTTTGCGCATCCTCACCCTGAGGATGGATTTTACGGTGTTGTTTAAATATGTGTTTTTGAGTGGCAAATGAAGGGCCATGCAGTGGGCAAGGTAGCCATACGGTCAGGGGTCATGCGATTTCCTCTTTCCCCCAACTGATAAGGAAAGTAACCCAGGGTAGAATACCCAACAGTATAGGTGACTGGATCGATCTTATGACACTGTATGATCGCAGCTCTGCATGATAGTAAGCTATGTAGGTTAGTAGCTACTTCATCAGTGCTGGCCTGGAGTTTCTCTAATTAGATCAGGCTTTCTCAGTGACCATTTAAGGTCGAATTCTGGAACCCGGACAGACTGTTGCAGAGGGAAATAAAGAGAAAACAGCGAACATTCAGCTCTTAAACTGTTCATTAACATTGACTATAATATAAGTTTCGTTTGTTTGATTTTCAGCCGGCACCAATTCACACTACGTAGATTTCCGTAAGTCCGCAGGTGGATTTATTCACGGATTCCGTTACACAGGTACGGTTCCGTTTCAATGCACGTCAGTTACGTATGGAGTACCCCCAATTAACTTGTCGCTACTTCATATGGAGAATAGGTGCCCTAACAGCAATGAAGCGATAGCAAGGCAAAAACAAGCAGCAACGCTGAGTAATAACTGACCACGAGAGTGAAAGCAGCAATAGCGTCTGCGCAACAAGCAACAACCGCTGACCAGCAATCCGCTCCAAGTTAACTACTTTGCTTATAGATAACCACATCATTTAATATACTTTGCAAACTCAAAGGTCATGTGCTAGAAAAATTCTTTCTATGTAGTTTGATGTTTTAGTTCTGTTATTTTCTCGAAAGAAACTAATTTTGTTTTAACTTCGTTTCAAAAGCGCGTTCACTGCATCACCTTCTTGAATGGAAAAATCATGGAGTACCTTGGCCACGAACCAATGTACCACTGACCGATCTGATTGGAGTAATTTTAAAGAGAATGAACGAAGCTTCGGTATGTGTAATATGAGCTATGACTTAATTGAGGAACGGTGTTCACGTCCTAACTAAAAAGTAGGTGGCTGTAATTCTGTATATCTAAGGGACCGATCGTTTATTACGTCGCAGGGGGGGGAGGGGGGGGGGCGGTGTTTTTTCCAATATTTTTTTGTTGGGAAAGTGTACCCCCCCAAAAAATTTACATTTCAAAAACATACCCCCCTCTAAAAATTGATTTTTCAAAAATGTACCCCCTCCCGTCATATACTATTCTAAAGGCGATGTTACACGAGACGATTTTTAACGACGATTTTCAGCGCAACGGCGTTGCGTTAAAAATCTTTCTCGTGTGACAAGACACTTGGAACGATTTTCCTTGCAATTTTCGCTTCGCCAACGCTTTGCGAGTTTTTGAATCCAAGTCAGAAACTTGCAACGTAAAATATTGCAAGTTGTTGCAACGTTGCGCGGAAAATCGTCGTTAAAAATCGTCTCGTGTAACACCGCCTTAACTTTTCTATGATCAAAATATAAGACAAATTTTTAATTGCACTTAGTTGCAATATCATTAATATCGTCCTATACACATGTGCAAATATCAACGCAAAGTTTTTTTGCACTGTTCACAGTAAATTTATGTGAATGAATAAAACACACACATATACTATTTTTAATTTTTTAATTTTTTAACTAGGACTAGTGAGCAGCACAGAGGAGAACTCGTGTAGTTGTAATCTTTCTTTTTAATTCCGACATGTTTCATCTCTAACGGAGACTTCTTCAGGGAATGAATATAACAACTATACGACTAGCTATATACACACGCTAAATTTCTGAACGTGCCTAACGTTAAACTTCCCATGGAAGAAACTAAGTAACTTTTACATGCTGGTTCCGGACGTACACAAAACGCCGTGACTATATGTCATGGTGTAATGCTAATAGAAATTTGGGGTCCATGCGAATAGCGCTAATCGCATGGACTCCAAATTTCTATTACATTACACCATAACATATCAGGTTGCTATGTCAAATCTTTTTTCGGTAAAAATCAAATCGTACCCCCCCCAAAGTCTTCAATGTTTGGAAAATGTACCCCCCTCTTTTGAGAGCTTTTCAAAAATGTACCCCCCCATAAAAAACACCGCCCCCCCTGCGACGTAATAAACGATCGGTCCCTAACAAATATGCTTACTGATTTTAGGGTATCTACCAGATGTTTGGCGTACTTGGAGAAGTTTTTATTTTCCGTGAGTATGAACAACAACATTGTCTACGTTTCCACATTCACGAGATTACACGAGAATGCTTCGTTCACACGTATTGTAACAACATCGCTACGGCATTTTCTTGTTTTCGGGCCTCTTCGCGACGTATTCGACGTTGATAGTCTTTGTGCTTCTTCTAAATCTCTACAATCTATACCTACTGTTTCTTGTATTAATGACAGGGTCTGATGGTACGGTTGACTACTTCGAAGAGTTTCCTTTGAAACTCGTAGATAAGTTTGAAGGTAAGTTGTATCCCATACGGCTTAGATATAACCGTCATTAATGTCCTCCCCCCCCCCCCCCCCCCCACAAACACACATGTTGTCACTTCCTGTCACAATCTTTGCTTTAAAGTTTTGCGTCAAATAATCTGTCCTAATACAATAAACTACTTCTAAGTCACACAACCCATAATTAATCGATCAGATCTTATCGTCCTCATTAGAGATTTATGTACAGAAAGAAAAGTGCAGTCAAGCCACCCTCATAAGCGACTCACCCTCAACGACCACACCCGTTGAGCCCCTTTTGAACTTCTGTTTTCTTAGACCACCTTTGTTGAACCCTCGTAACTGCACGGCGACCATTTCCACTCACACTGCACTAGTTGGTCACTGATCAAAGCTTGTACGTTATACTATATCCTGGTCTTCTTTCAGAACATACCGGTCACCCTGCTGGTCCAATGGTGGTTATAAACCTGGAATACGGTCGAGACTACTCTGGACCAGGGTATGTTTTACCTTTAACAATAACAACTAACAGGAAGGATAACCAGGAGACTGGGACTCTACGCGCGCACTTATAAAGATCTCCGGCAGGCAAATGTGACGTGCCGCCTCGCAGTTGGGCTATTTATAGAAATCGTTCCGGTTAAATCAAACCACTCGCCTCCTCCCTCCCAAAGAATAAAAACACGTTATAGTAAAGGGAAACTATCCTGGTGCGGTATATCTTTCCACGACACTCTGACTGCTGTTTCGTCATCACAGGAAAGACGTCTTCAGGTCCAACCGCGCAGGTGCTGCTGGGGTACCGTCCATCGCTCATCTGTCTAACTTCTTACACCCAGTGTTGTACTTTTACAAACAACCTCCTAAGAGTAAGTTATATAATCAATAGATCGTCCTTGCTGACTCACCCTTGGCTTGACGTACTGTACTCTTGAAGCAGATTTTTACTTCTATGAAATCTGCTCCTAGTGAACTCGTAACACTTTGCTTTTGAAACGCAAAAACAGAGAATAGAATGCTTAACGTTGCGGAATTCTCCACCGTTTTCCGTTCCTCAGAGTAAAAGAAGCCGCATGATATTAGTTTTAGGCTACGATTGAAACCGGAAGGCTAATCTTTCCCTACCATCCCTTTTTTCTGTTCTAAGTTTTTAATCAATTTAGGAATCATTATTTTAATTATGTAGACATGAGTGCTTCTGAAGATGACATAACTCAATTACCTCGCCCTGATCGCCTCCATATCATGGTGGAAGACTTCTTAACACTTTGGTTTGTACTGCACTTTATAAATATTTGAGATATAACACGCACGCTGATTGGCTAGCCACCGTGTTTATATTAGAGGACAGAGACGCATGGCTTGCACTATATAACGTCGAAAATACTTTATGAAAGAAATATAAAACGATCACTTATGTCTCTGTACTGTGATATAAACACTCTGGAAGATGTAGAGAAACACTTGGCTACACGTTGTTTTCCTAAGCTTTCAGTTCTTGTGGCTCCACATCGTCCATTGTGTTTATATCACAGCACAGAGACATGCGCGCGCGTTTTATATTGCTTAAATAATACTTAATCTTGATTTTGACCGAAAAAGGACTGGAACAGTGTAGAAACAGGGACCCGCGGTTTGTTTACCACAGGAAGCCCGAAAACAGCACAGATTTCTTGATATGCTTAATTGTCTATAAAATCCATTAATTAACCCCAGTTTCATCTGACTGCTTGTCTGTTGTAACGAATAGTTCTGGCTCCACTCAGAACGTATTCCAATCTGGAAAACCAAGGCACCTTTTTAGAGAAGCTCCCTCTTTTTCATGGAAAGCTCTTGGCCTTTATCAAAGATAAATCTGTTCCTTGTGTTCAATATAGCTGTATCATCAGCCTGTACTGATGTGAATTCGTTTCACAGGGACGCTCCCATTGCACATTTCCTAGTTTTGCGTCGATTTCTGGAAGACATCACCCAGAAGGACCTTCGCTACTTCTTTGCACAGTCGTGTTTCGAGGTATATGTACAAGGGTGTTTAAAGGAGTGGAAAAGTAAAATAGTCAGACATTAGCTGTGGTCACCGTAGTAAACCGTAGTTATCTCACTTTTAAACGATAGTTGTCCATGGTAACCATTGTTAAAGGTGAGTTAACTATAGTTAAATGTTCTTGTGAGACCGCGGCCATTGTCTGTTAAGCGTAAAGTGACTTAGACGGCATTAGGACAGATTGAAAGGACTACTACAAAGCCTTTCTTAGAAACTGACGACTAGAAGAGTGATAAGGGGATTAAAAATATACGTAATAATGTTTTGTTTACCTACAGTCGCAAGTAAGTCGAAAATATTTTTGTTTTTGCTTTTGTCCCTTTACTTTTCTAATGGTCCGTCCCTTTGAGAATGAAGTGGATTGTAGTAGTAGAGTAAAGAAGATCCCTTCTTAGACACTGTTCGATCAGAGCCACGTGTTTTTAACTATTCTATCGATATTAGATGGTGATGACGCACAAAACTGTTCCAGAGGCCTGCATGCAACAGTATTTTCAAGGTAACAACAGCTCATAGCGTGAATGATGTAGCCTTCTTAGGAGGAAACTGTTAGGGTTGGGATGCCTGTGGTAGATTTTGGGATGGGGATTCTTGGTGCGAGATAAGAAATGGAGGCTGCTCCGTCTGCCACAGTAAGCCCACTAGGAAGAGGTTGACAGCTGACAAGGCGCAACAGCGAACAGTTGCAAATTTTCTTGCAAATGTTTCTGCAACATTGCGCGCAACACAAAAGTCGCACCGTGTGTCCACCCCTGCAACAGTTACACATAACAGTTCCAAGTTTAGGATCGAGTTCCACTTCTGCAATTTTTGTGTAAATTTACGCACAACATTGCAGGGTGGACACAAAGCAACAGTGTTGCGCGCAATTTTGTTGCATCGCGTGTCTCAAGACTTGTAATTGTTTTATTTATTCATTCATTTTATGCTTTTGTTTAGGACAAATGCTAACTGGTTCACAAGCAATAATCAACAAAGCATTTGCACTGGGACTAATGATGTAAACTCTAGGTCCCGGTTGCACATGGTAAAGGCTAATTCGTGAGCTTCAGAATGACATTTTGCATCAAAAGGACCCTGTCATTAGGGCTAGATTTTAGGTTTTAGGGTTAGGCTAGGGGTAGACCCTATCCCAGTCCCTAGTCCTAACCCTTATCTAGCCCTAATAACGGGTCCTTTTGACGCGAAATGTCCTTTTGATGCTCGCGAAATGCCTCTACCGTTGCACATAGGGTAGATAGTGCTGGATAAATTCTTATCTTCTTATCCTATGGATAAATTTATTGCATAATGGTATCAATTCATGCACTTTACCTAAGGGACAGCGCTATCCACCTTCAAAACAACCGGAGCCAAGAGCCAGGTCCCGGCTCTAGGCGCTTATTTGTTATTTATAGTTTTACGCATAGCTTGTATGGTTAGGGTCAAGCAAGTGTTAAAGTGCCCCTAACCCCTAAATTGAAATTCTGAGAATCGTTTCTTCATGAATGGAAATGTTTAATGGTGAAATATCTGCGGATAAAATCATTTCCTTTTGGAGCATTAAGCATTTCAAAGTCGGGAAATGCAAATGAGATGACGTAGAAAAAGGAATTTGCGTGATTTTGTCTTCAATTTTGAAACAAGTGTTTTTGAGTTAGGTGGCAAAAACATTCACCAAACTTTGTACTTTAGCGATGAGAATGTTTTGCAAATGAAAAAATAGTATAAAATCCATCTCTAGTGTTTTTGTATATTTAAGTAGTCCTTTTTCTACGTCATCTCATTTGCATTTTCAGATTTCAAATGCTTAATCCTCACAAAGGAGATGATTTTATCCTGAAATATTTCACCATAAGGCTTTTCCATTAATAAAGAACCGATTATCAAAATTTCGATTTAGGGGTTAGGGGCACTTTAATTTGCCCACTAATTTTGCAAATTTTTATTGTTGTTGTTTCGTGCAACAATATGTCCTTTCGATCCGTTTTCTCGTGAAAATAAACTCACTGGGTGGTTTCAAAAGTATTTCATCTGTTCTATCTCTTAACAATTCCTTTCTACTATGTCCCATGATTGGTTTCCTAGCTGGTCTTTTGAGGAGATTGATTGTGGTACCACTTAAAGAATCATTGTCAATCACAGTCCTTTGCGCACAAGATGTATTACAGCAGCTAATTTTATCTTTATAATAAATTATTATTATTATTATTATTATTATTATTATTATTATTATTATTATTATTATCATCATCATTATTATTATGAAGTGTAAAATGTTCTAGTTCCCGTATGAAAACAAAAATGTGCGCGCAAAGGACTGTGGTTGACAGTGATTCTTTCAGCGCAACCTAAAACTGAGTTGGGCAGCAGACATAGTGTAACACTCAACGAATTCATGGCATTAATTATGTGAGTTTTTGAGGATTTTTTAATTGTGTAAAAATAAGGGTAGCTTGGGCTACCTGTGGTTTTAAAATATAGCGAAAGATCCCAGAATCCTTTGCGTTTTAATTTTCATGACTTTTATCATGAATTTTTGATGAGACCTTTGTTTTTTAAAGTAAAAACTATCGCCATAGTCTATTAATGTCGTCGCATGGTTTCTTAATCTTTATCCAATGCTTTTCCTTTGGCGTTTAGTGGTCTTGTTGTTTTGTTAAGTTTCTATTAATAAGATTTGTAAAAGCGATCGTTGTGTTATGAAAAACCACCTACGTGCCACCTGCCAAACCGGTGGCTGACTCGAGGCTGACAGCCGAGGAAAGTCTGGTTAGATAAGAATTTAACGTTGGAAATTCAAGAAAAATAAGCGAAAAATTATATAATAGTTATCATTTTAACATAATTCGACGAAAAACTATTGTTGTCATCGATTTGTGAGTTTGAATAATGGTAGTTTTCGTGTATTTCAAGTTGATAGCATCATGAAGTATCAGTGATGTCACGCAACGAAATAATCATGTAGAAATAATTGATATCATCTTCCAGCCGTTGTATTTTCGAATATTCGACAAGCTAAAAAGCGAATTCACCGTTCTGCGTGATGGAACGGTGAATTGTTGTTCAAATGCAAAAGACTGCTAGTGTATACTTCCAGAATTACTGAAGACATTTAACAGCTTATTCAAAACAAATTCACCAGATGGATGCTGAGCATTTTAGCTACATCGAGGAAGCCTATCGTAGCGAATATCCATTGCAGCACTTTGGCTTTGTGTTGGCTCGTACATTTGGCACAGCGCTGGCCGCTATTACAACCAACATCCTACTTTATTTCATTCTTCAGTTCATACGCAATTTACTAGTCAAGAAATTCCCAGTTTTGGAAGAAGTGGAATACTGGGTTGACTGGGCAATATTCACCGTTAATATATGCACAACGGCTACAGTGGCATTTGTGTTGGAGAGAAGAATGAGGCGATATTGGTCGAGAGAAGTTTTATTGAAATTCGCTGCTGAAAGAGACAATTTATTTCCAAAGGAAGAGCTATGATAGAACCTCTACCGACTCTTGAGCTTCGTATAAATGTACGATTTTAAAGTTTACCATTCGTGGCACGCCCTGAAAACTGTGAGCTAAAACTCGAGGACAGTATTTTTCCAAGCACTTTGAATACATACACTAAACGCTTTTATAATTGAAAATAGTTTTAAAAATATTTTCCCAACTAATTATTGTGCTTGTTCGCCATAGCGCATACTTCTATAAGATGAAATTGGCAATGACCAGGTAAATGGCGAATATCCGTATCTATAGCAACTGTTGCTATGGAAACACAAAATACATACTTGTGCTACGATACTTTGCTCCTACTTTATTTCCTACCTCCAAAACACAGTGCAATGCTGTGTGATGTTTGTAGCTACTGCTGCACCTACAACATCGAATTATTTAAGCAACATAATACGCGCGCGCGCGCCGTGTTAACTAACTCGCTAACTCTAGAGGCCGATAACGTACATACGGTTAAATAGGTGTCCTTCAGAAACTGGTAGTCCTAAATAACAAAACGATTGCTTATGTCTCTGTATTTTGGTATAAATACTCTGAAAGATGAAGTGCACTCGAAAAGCAAGAGGAACACCGTCTCATGTTCGTAAACTTGCTTTTGTTGTGCTTTAATATAAACCTCTCATCATTTCTATATCACAGTACAGAGACATGCGTGCAGATTTTGTGTAGTCAGCTTTTTCTTTTATAAAAATATTTGAGATATAACACGCGCGCTGATTGGCTGGCTACCATGTTAGTTTATATCAGAGGACCTAGACATGGCTCACTCAAATACTTTGAAAATCTTATTTTATAAAAGAAATGTCAAACGATCGCTTATGTTCATACTGCGATATAAACACTCTGGAAGATATAGAGCACTCGAAACGTAAGAGAATTAACACTCGGCAACACCTCATGTTTCTAAGCTTTTCTTAAGGATTACATCTCCTATATCACGAGATAACTCACTATCCAAATGCAGTATCAGCGTTCTGATAATAGTACTTGATTTACAGACCTATAGTGAAACGAGGCAACGTTTTGAGTGAGTGCATGGCATGGGTAGGGTAGTGGTTAAGCCACTCGCCTCTCACCGCTGTGGTCCAACGGGTCGGGTCACTGGTTCGAGCCCTGTGGATCCACTGTGAGTAGAGTCTGTTTGATGTGTTGTTCTCTCCCTTGCCGCGAGGGTTTTTTCTCCGGGTTCTCCGGTTTTCCTCCCTCCATAAAAATCAACATGTGAGTTGAGTGTTGTGTGCTAAAATAAGAAATGTAGTGGTAGTGAGTGTGAATGAGTCTCGGAGATATTAACAGTAAAGCACATTCTCCACTCATCGCAGAAAGCACTCGCTGCGATCATTTTTACTCGCTGTGAAATTTTGAATAGATTTTATTCCGAACGAGTACTCACTGGCTCGCTGCGAGTAATTTCTGCAATGAGTGGAGAATGGGCTTAACGCTACTCTTAAATGCGAGGATAAATCAAAAGATTTGATTTGATTTTGTTTGTTTGTTTGCTTGTTTGTTTGTTTGTTTGTTTGATTGTTTGATTGTTTTGTTTTGTTTTGTTGTTTTGTTTGGTGTTCTTGGAAGCTCAGCAAATTCCTCTTCGAATGATATCCTCTATGGAACTTTCCAACAAGTAGTATTTCTCTCTCATGACATTTCCTCTTGAAGGCATTCCAAGGCTGTAAACTTTCCACTTACCTCCTACACGACACACACTACACATTATCACAGCTTGATGATTAATCGCTCGATCGAATTCTTCGCTACAAAGCTGTTTGTTTGGATTAGGCTGTGTCGTAAAATCGTAAGCTCGGGCTTTTATAGCTTGCAATGGTTGGAGATCGCCAACTGCTTAAGGTAAAAAACACTTTGTCTATGTGATATGGAAGGCTTGTGAGCGAGACGTTCATTCTTTGTCTTCCGCGGTCGGGACCATCTCGAGTTGCGGGACCAGAGTGGGTTACTGCACCCCAACCTGCATCAGATCTTCGGTTACGAAAATCAACGTACTCTTGAAAGTTGTACCCAGAATACAGCAAAGCTGAAGCATCCAAGAAATCCGCACTATAACTGCTGGGAAAGCCCCAGGAGAAATCAAAAATGACATGTTGAATGTTTTCAGAAAGGGTCTGGAGAATCTTGACGAGCTGTATAGTGCTGTCTGGTTGGACCTTGTAGTCAGCCATAGTCTTAGGTCGAAAATCCTGGTAACTCTGTTATAAAATATGAAGCATGAATTATTAATTGATATAGTCAATTAAGAGATATTTTCAATAATAATGGCTAAAAGTGCCAAATTAAACCTAGCCCTTCTTGCAGGTTTTAATTCAAATTTTCGCTTTGGATTAACACTCAAATTCTATTTGCACCAATTAGAAACTGATCTAATAACATAAAATGCCTGTTTAAAACTGTCTTTTGGAACAGTGCTGCGCAGCGGTACTGAAAATAACCCGCGTAAGAGATTGTTATTGATTGACTGACTGACTGACTGACTGACTGACTGACTGACTGACTGACTGACTGACTGACTGACTGACTGACTGACTCACTGAATGACTGACTCACTGACTCACTGACTCACTGACTCACTGACTGACTGACTGACTGACTGACTGACTGACTGAATGACTGACTGACTGACTGACTGACTGACTGACTCACTGACTCACTGACTCACTGACTGATGACTGACTGACTGACTGACTGACTGACTGATGACTGACTGACTGATTGATTGATTGATTTAAAAAGCCTATACATAACAAGAACAAAAACAAAAACAAAACCCTCAAAACCACACACAAGTGGCAGGGATAACCCATAGAGGCAAGCTACAGAATAGAGCACGGAGAAACCTACATTTTATTATGAAAACGTTGCTTATGTTTAAAAAAATGGGCATTAAAATCCAAATTACCGAAATCGAAATCGAGGAGATTAAAAACTGAGTTGTGACGTCACTCTTGCGTTTCACTATTGTACAAAGTTGCTATTGTGCACTTATATATAAATTCAGCACAAGACAACTTACGGGGACCCCGTCCCCCAAAAATCATCTAGATTACATAAACCTTTTACCTCCAGCTCTTGTTCTCTATATAACAATTTCTGCATCTCGGTATCAACTCCGAACTTCCTCTGCACTTCAACTTTAAAGTCTTTAACTTTCATATCAGCGTTGAATGGTACGATAGCACTTTCACCGCCTATCATAACAACGTTAGCATTGGCTAGTAGTCGTGTGCTATATACCACAGGTAGCACTGCTTCGTCTTTATCATCGTCAAACTTGGGAAACAACCAGTTCAGTTTCTCCAGGCAGGCAAGGTACTCTTTACCGTCACTTGAGATTTCATGATTACAAATTGGACAGCATCGATTTTTCTTGATGTACTTTGTAATGCACTAGTGAAATAAGGACAGACAGACACTCAGTGCGTGAGAGACATGCAGCAGGCCCACATCACTTCTCTTCACTTCTCTTCGATTCTTACTCCTTATTCCTTTGCTCTTTTTTTCAGATTCATTTTCGATTATCAGAGTTTTTCGATCTATGTTTTATTTTTCAAGTGTTCCAGTTTGTTCGCAATGTTTCTGTTGAAATCGTTCACCAAATAAACAATATATCAAAATTTGTGATCCTTCTCTGTAAACTTAATAGTTTGTTTAACCAAAAAATCAATTTTACCTCAAACTACAAAAAAAAGGTTGTTTGTCACAAACTACGTTGTTATGTTTAAACTATACGAATTTCATAGTTGAACAAACCAACTTATTTTAACGGCTGTACTCCTCCCCCCCCCTCCCCCCTAAAAATAAAAAATAAAAAGAAAGAAACAAAGAGAAGGGAGAAAAGAAGCCCAAAACAAACAAAGCAGTTCATGGATAAAATACGGAAATAATGGATTCAAATGGATTAAAATTTGCAGAGGCTTGTCAGCATGACAATACAAAACATTTCTTGTTCTGGGTCATGTCACTTAAAGATAAAAGAAATTGATATATGCAAAACGGTGAATTATTTAGAACGTTGAAATTATTCACGAAAGAAGAAGGCACCTCTAATAGTTTCAACTGAATATCCCCGGATATTTCCCTAATGCTTCCGTGAAAGTTTACATCAGTGTACAGTCGTTAACTGCATTAGTTTAGTCGTGTGAAGGGCGGCCGTCTGTGCGCCTCTGAATTGCGGAATTGATTCTTCCGGTAAGTTATACTTGCATATATTCTTATTATGGCTGTACTGTATTTTATAGTGTTTGAAGTGCGCTTTTATATCTAGCCTGCACAGTAGCAGTGGGACGGACGTTTATCCATCGCAACGAGCAATAAATAATGTAGCAAATTCCTAAACCTATGCATGCATCAGGCTGGATGACGATACTGAATCAATCAGGATGCAACATGTATGATATGGTTTCATCAATCTTTGTGGATTCATTGATTTGGAGAGAGAAAACGGAATGAAAAATTCACCTTTTGAAAATGCTTGTACAAGTCTCCGCTTAGAAAACAACGGCAATGGACAAGTTCTTACATCAGTTCACCAAGTCCTTTTTATCGTGTACTTCTAGGAGCGCTACCCAGCAAGCTATATTTTTCAAGTGAAGAATCAAAATGTATCTAGAGTTCGAGAAGGTTTTAATTATACTTACACGTAAGCAGTAATGTTCTACGTGATGTCTTGAACAAACATCGCTCGATGGAAACTCCTTGCGAAGTTTATTCTCGTTGCACAGTGAACACAGCATTACTAAGTAGTGAACCGTCAAACGATCGACCTTTTTCTGTTGAGAGTTGACTCGAATTTTTAAATGTGATCACGCAGTGACCAAACAAGTCTGAAAGCTATGATACTTGCTAAATCTTTACAGATTTTTTCGTGAGTGAACGAACGAAGCCAATAAATGTCAAACGAATAGGGATTTTTTTAAAGAATACAAATAGTTGTAACGCTTTCATTTCGACTTTCAATGACGTCACAAGGTAATCTTCCCATTTCTCGGAAAAACAAGGAACATTCCCGGATATTAATACGTCGACTGAGGAAAAAATATCGAATTTGTATTTAAACATCCTATTTTTAAGTTTCAGTTCCTAAAAGCATCAATTCAGTGAATCGAGGAAATGTATATTTTGTATTTAAAGCGAAAGAACGAGAGTGTAGGGTTTAGGGGGAATGTTTTTGCAATAGTACAGTTGCAACGTTTGCACTTTTGCTTTCAATTCGATTACGTCATGATTCCGAGAAATCTATCCAACAGAATTGTTATTGAAAGCAAGCCAAAAAACTATTATTCTAATTATAAAAATCTTTATAAAATCTTTCTAAAGCTATCTTTAATTGCATTAAAATGTAGTTTTATCATGCTATGGGTATATTTCACGTGACGTCCACTTCCAGGAAATCAATATAAGCTACGAATATTCTTTGGGAAAAAGGGAATGGTGGGGAAGATTATATGTAAATCGAGCCTTTCTTCTATTATTCTCCCTTACCTCCCCTCCCTGCCTTTTCACAAGTCAGTACATATCACGCAGGCTTTGGTAACCTCGTGGTGCGACAAGGAGTTCCAAGAAAACTTCTGCTATAAATATTCATCGGTTCGTGGAATAATCATTCGGGACTTTCCCTTCATAGATTGTGGGTTGTGTTGTTTCTTTCAAGAGATATAATGTTCACAAAGCGTTCCTTGAATCAAAGTCAAATCGGGTGATGTAGAAGTTGTTTGAGCAGAACGTTTGCCCCAAAAGTTTGAAAGGTACGAGAACTGAACACTTATTTGCTACATCTACTAGTTTACTAATCAATTCATTCTTATCCAGTTAACTGTGAACTCATGCTTCAAAAGCCTGGCCATGGGTTTCTATTTATTCCTTGAGTTTTCGTGATACAAACGGCGCCTTCATTTAATCGATCTGTCGCCCCTACATTACAATTAAGATTTGATTTTCCAACATGGATTCATAAGCTCATGCTACAGACAAGACGATTCGTATAAACGACAATCGATCGCGAACGACCTGACAAACTATAAGAGCTAATAAGTCACGGTTTTGCGTTAAATCAATAATTCGCAAAATGTGCTCGGCAGTGACAAAACCCAAACTGCGCTGAAATTCGTCCCCGTGTGTAATGTTAGAAGGGAAACCTCTCGTAGCATCAGCTTTATGAAACAGCGATTGTAGAATACAAACACTAATTAGCGTCTTGCCGTTGCACTAGTCTATTTTGCACTAAATAGCACTAATTGCTGGGTTTCAAACAGCTGATATAGTGGTTTTCATTTGACCATGAAGGAATAGACAAACTGCTTTAAATGGTGGTCACTGTTTGACCACCATGTGCTCTCAACCAGAGAATTTTCTATTGAAAATTTGTCTTTCAGCTGATATTAAAAATTTCAGCGAGATTGAGGATGGCGCCACATGAAACCCATCAAGTAGAAAACAATAAAATTTACATAATCTAGCACTATTTAGTACTATGGATTTGTAAGCTTTTAGGAGCTGTATATAAGGAGGCGAGCCAGCCTAAGTAAGTGAACTGACTTCTTTCGTTTTCTTTTACCTGGGGGCCACAGAGCAAATAAAGTCAGGCAGCTCGCTTACCAGGCTGGTTCGCCTTCATATAAACAGCTATCTAGTTTGTACTCTATCTACCTGATTATTTATTCATAATTTTACTTAATTTAGTGTTCAGTTCCTGGATGGCATTCACTTCCTATAAAATGTCTAATATTAGTTTGATTAATGGGCCTTTATGTGTTTCTATAATTGAGAGAGAATCTATTCATATTTTTTCGTGCTTTGGCATTAATCTAATTTGCAATTTACAAATAGACATTTCACAGTTATACTTTGCCCAACGTCTGCCTCAACTGCGTGTAATATATTCTTTGTAGTTTTGGTAACAGCTCATGAAAAGGCAAAAATGCACTCAAATGATTCAGGGAGGAGGAGGGGGGAATTGGTTATATAATGGTTTAGCATGTCTACGCATGTCTGTTTTTGGTTTGAAACTCAATTGCATATCGAATGCAAGAAATGTTATGTTGACATGGAACATTTGGTTGGCGTTCTGCAAAATTATGTTCAACTACTGAAATACTGAGACCTACCTATTGCTAGTGCGCTGTGGATAATTATTTAAATCGAAGGCACTCCAGATGGTAGTCTCCTTCCCAGCCGTTATTAGTCTACATAGCTCCCATTACCGTGCAGTCCACTCCCGCCATGGAGTGAAGTGGAGTGGCGGGAGTGGACCGCAGGGAATGGGAGCTAGACTAATAACGGCTGCGAAGGAGACTACCCAGATGGGAAAATATCACGCATCAAAGTCAGTATAAAGTTGAAACAAGGACCAGAACTCCGCACTTTCGAGTTATATTGTGGGCGCAAAATTTATATATCAGGTACATAAGCAGTGGAAGTCATTACCAACACGTTACTGTGTGAATTGGATCCGATAAGGGTATTTAGATTTCAGCGATCGTTGAACAATTAGCCATATTCACTGGAATGTCGCACTTTTTTGCATGAAATTCTTGCAATTCATTTTCAAAATTTTACATGTTAGACAGTGCCCCAAGCAAAATGATTAATAATTGGCTTTTTCTGTGTTTCTTTCTTACAAAACTGAGCTTTTTTGGTCGAGACTTATAGTTCCCTCGATATGATTTTAAGCAGTGCTTACAACATAGTTCAGGTCTTGCTCCGTTATGATAAATTTGACAAAATTCAATCACTTATACATTAATTTATCATCTGCAGCATTAATCTAGAAAATAATGAACTATATTTCGATATGCGGGAAGACATACAGGTTATTCCGTACAGTTACTCTATCACTAGAAGACTACTAGAGAGAGTCAGTTTTGGGTCGATGTTCTGTTTTTATTGTTGGTAGAGCACTTGGACTGTTAGACTTACAGAACCAGTAGAACTAGAATGAATTTTCCCTGAGACAGCACGGCTTTTAGTAGGCGTTCCTTACTCGGCTCGTTATCTATACTCGAGGTTCACCCAATCTAGCTCTCTGTGTTACTGTAGTCTTGATCTACTGCGTGTGTGCCCGTGTGTGTGGTGTAGTTCTATTCATACTGCTTAGTAAACATGTTGTTACACGTCATAATTCAAGGTAACTCAAGGTCAGTCACTATACGTAATACATCATGCGACTAACTCATGACGAAACATGTTAAGACCTATTGAAAATCAATTGCTGACTAATAGAGTGCACGCACTTAATCCGTGAAACATAAATAGTACAAAATAGTGCTAAATTATGGTAATTTCTTTGTTTCCTATTGTCTAATCAACACTG
The DNA here is from genome assembly GCA_029948255.1 of Telmatactis stephensoni. Classification (NCBI taxonomy): domain Eukaryota; kingdom Metazoa; phylum Cnidaria; class Anthozoa; order Actiniaria; family Isophelliidae; genus Telmatactis; species Telmatactis stephensoni. The sequence continues at coordinate 760,179 of JALIZF010001839.1, forward strand.
TTTAGTAGTAATTAGTAGTGTTTGTTCACGGATTAAGTGCATGCACTCTATCTAATCCGCCAATGGCGGAACAACTCGTGGATTGAGAACCCGTTTCCAACAGCAATAGAATCCGACTAGTCCTCACCCCTCCAAAGGCAGTGCCGACGGTAGCAGGACCCAGCAGCGGAAAAAAAATCAAAAGCCGTCAAAAATCCGAGACCCGGAAGTGAAGGAAACCGAAAGGTATAAGGCCCATAGCTAGAGCCCCCGATATAACAGTTGTACCCAAATCAAAACCATAACAATGCCACGCAATGTAATATTGTACATAAAGGCGGTGTTACATGAGACGATTTTGAACGACGATTGCATGTCCACGCCACGGCGTTGCGATAAAATTGTGTTGGTGTGACATGGTACTTGAGACGATGCTCCGTGCAATTTACGCTTCGGCAACGCGTGGCAAGTTTTTGAATCCAAATCCAAAACGCGTACCGCAAAAAAATCGAAGCTGTTGCAGCGTTGCGCGGAAAATCGACGTCAAAAATAGTCTCGTGTAACACCGACTTAAAGATCGAAACGCCTGTAAGGTAGTAACCCCAAAACACCCCCTGTACTGATGGAAATTTCAATTCTTCAAGAACTTAAATCGACTTGATATTCGCGGCAAAGTTCGACACTGTTTCGCGCAAAGTAGCTTGTATTAGCTCACTCCGAATCATTTGGCAAGCAGTAAATTATATACGTTCACCAAACAGAAACTATGTTGCATGACGTTGTAGCGTGACGGCATATGATAAACTGTTAAATACTAAACTGCTTTTTGGAGCAAAATTGGTTTCCTGTATTGCGTGATGTTGCATCAGACTCATTGTACGTTGCATCACGGTCAAAGGTGCCGCATTGTCTACTGTATTCCACGCTTTAGATCAAACGAATGATAAATACAATTCCATCACATACAATGTATAGAGCGATAACACTAAAACCGTGAAATAACTTAGCAACTAAATAGAGACAAATAGTAGCAAAACCCTTTGTTTTCTATTGTTTCATTAGTACTATTTGTACTTTTTAGTTAGTACTTGTTTCACGGTTTTAGTGTTATCGCTCTATAAATCTCTCATTTATCAGTATTTGAAATATTTGTACAATATACGTCTCAAAGTGTACAGTCAATCAATTACACTAGATTTTACAAAAAGTCAGTTAGATCCACTGAGTTATTTTGGCCAAGTTACACAAGTATTGCCTACAGCTACAATTAGCTGACTCGTCAAAGGTCACGGTGAATAAAATGAAACATATTTGCATTTTGATCAAATATTAATAATATGAAGAAAAAGTCGAGTCAAATCAGTGCCGTTTTCGTTTCCCGCTTATTTCAACATTCTCTGGAGTACTTTAAGATAATTCCAATGTTGGGAAAGGACGGAAAGCAAAAAGTACTGCCGAACACTACTCTTGTTTTGACTTCTTCCCGGTAACCTACTGACCAAATCAAAATTGAGACTTTAGTCTGCTGGACGCGTAATTTTGCACACGGAGGTAATGAGCTTTAAATACCCTTAAAACGGACCACTGATGGAGAGAGAGAGAGAGAGAGAGAGAGAGAGAGAGAGAGAGGGGGGGGAATGAGCGCACCGTCGACCTCAAGTTTATCAGTGTACAACTGTTACGAGTTACCGACGCTAAATAAGGTTGCATTTTTTATCTTTTACACAGTTCCCTGTTGAAGTGAACTACATAAACTGTTACTTATGTAAAATGTGCTTTTCTTTAGACAACTTTGTCAGTGCAGTAATAATGCACTAAATCAAATCATTCAGAAGCAATCGATAAAATGTGTCATGGCCGATGATAGCATTAAGCATGAAATCCAAACCATGGAAAATCCAGTAAATGTAACACCAGCAGCGAATAGAGAGAATGAAGAAGAAAAGGGTGTGGTCAAGGCTGAGGGTGGTCCTGCCGAAAGCGATCGATTGAGTGATGATGGAACTAACGACGAAGAAGAAAAAACTGTTACTGATGAGTGTTCAGAAAATGAGAATGCTACTGATAAAGATAAAGAACGTAAAGAGAAGGTAGACAAATTCACATTTTTTTGAAGTTTTAATTTATTCCTTTTTCGTCCGGCTATAATGGGACTTTCTATGTTTGAAAAGAAGAGGGGAGGAGAATAGGAATACTTTTGTCTCTTTTCCAGAAAAGACCTGGTACAAAGCTTAGAAATACGAGAAACCTTTTAAAATGTTCCTAGAGATACACGAAACGACGAATTGATTGTAAACGTTGTATACGTCCTCTTTTTTGATGTAACACTTTTCGTCTACTAATAGTTATCAGAACAACAAACCCCACAGAATACAGAAAGCAAGTCATCCAAGAGAAGAAATATCAAGAAAGAAAGCCATCAGAAGAAAGAGAGACAGAAAAAGAAAGAGAGAAAGAAAAGGAAAAACAATGAACAGAGAGAGAAAGTGAAAGAAGGGGACATTTCTGAAAGAGAAAGGAAAAAAGACGATGTCGGGGCATTAGCCAAAGAAAGTAGAAACGAGGATTTCGGACTCTCTGCAAAAGAGTTGCATAATTTTGTAAGCACCTTAAAACCTCTTGACAGTTCTGAATGTTTGAGCCATGATAGCCAGAAAAGGGAAGGTAAAAAAGGAAATCCGGAAGGCAAAAAGACCGTGAACGAAGATAAAGATAAAAAGAACCAGGAGGAGAAGCAAACAAAACGAGATGGAAAAGACAAAGAAGGGAGTACTGAAAAAGATGGAAAGAATAAAAAAGAGGAAGATATTAAGGAAGAACTACAACAAGAAAGGAGTGGATCCTAAAGACTACCCATCTAAAGACTCAGCCAAGTCGAAGACAACCAGGTGGCACTGCTGGCCCTGGCGAATGCATTTTGAATGAACAATCATGACAGAGGTGAAGTGGCCACTCGTGAGTCTGTGACAGAAGGATGGAGGAAGTACCGCAGAAAATTGCAGAGAGCCAAATATACCTAATATATCTAGCAAGGGGGAGGGCGAAAAGCAACCACCACAAATACCTGAAAATTGCAGTAATGATGAGAGATGAAAAAGGAGACCAAGGAAAAAATAAACCTACGTCATTTGTTGAACGGCTACCACAACAACAAATACCTAACGTAACAGGAAATGTCCAAGATGCCAATAATGTACCAGGGTGATGGTAAATATAGCAGAAGAAATAGCCCAGGTACAACAAAAGGCAAATACTGGGTACCAAGCCGGTAAGTGATCCCTCAATACTGGAAGGCCAAAGCTGATCCTGTGCCATCTCAAATGCAAAGCAATGCTGGAGGAAGGTTTCAAATCATTCGCACAAGCCATGGTAGGAGCAGTGACCGGAGCTGTGGATTTTGCCAAATCAACTTTGGGGTCTACTAGCAATCAGGTAAGTTATCAATGCCATGAAATGCACTTCATTCTTAGATCATGGTTTAATTTGTATATAAAGTTTTAAAGTCTAGTATGCAATCATCACTAGGCCTAGCATAATATGATTTTTTTCGCCGTGAATCGGAGTTGAATTTTTAATTTTAAGGTCCGGCCCTTGCGAACCAAAAAGGAAGTGAAAAAACGAAGTGATTGTTTTAGGCAGCATCGTCTTTTTTCCGGGTAATTTTATTTTCAGTTCTTGTCATTATTTTGTAGGAATTGTTTTTTAAAAATCTAATATATCTTTTCTATTATACCGCATTTACTCATTTAAGCACCGCGACACATTACATTTTAAAGATTTCTGATGCGGCGCTTATTCGGGGGCGGCGTTAATTGAAAATCACAATATTTTGGAATGATTCATTACGATACAAGCAATCGTTAAAGGTCGTTAAAAAAATGTGTCAAACGTTCAAACCTCGTTTTTTAATCGGGAGCGGCGCTTAAACGAGTTAATACGGTATTGTCATTGAGAAGCCTCTCGATAATACATAGCTTTTTTTCTTAACAGGAAAGACAGTTATACTTTTATATAAGTGTGCAAGAGACCGCAGATGCCGTATTTGTGCAAGTTCATGATACACGCCTTAGAAGGGATGTAAATCGTTACGAAATGGAACCAGTAGATGAAAACAGAGTTATCTGGAGAGTTAAAGCTTTTAGTTTACTGCAAAATCAAATGATTTACTACCTGGTAAGCTATAAAGAGCAAGTGTGGCACAACTTCAAAAACATGAGAAAAGTGAATGGCCAAAAAAGCGATTACTATGTGTTTTATTATGAAAACGATCACAATGACTTTTTCTCAAGTCGTTTTTGGTTTGCTCGACATGTTAACCGTCAAATGAATGAAGGGAAATTGTCCCTGAAGGACTCTTTAGAGGATTTCGATCGAATTCGATTTGGTTCTTCAAAAAACCTTCAGGAACAAGGGATCAGAAATGTAGCAGAATGGATAGAATCAGAATTAGCAGAATGTGAAGGAAAGACCAACAATGTTATATTCCTTGCACACGTGATTCAGCAGTTTCGATCAAACACTTCTCAATAACAAAAAAGGAAATGTTCCTTTAAAAGAGCTGATTCGAAATGAGACTAACATTTTAACTTTGCTGAATGTAATGCTGCACCAATGTAGTAAAGGTGATCTATCTCAGATACCCGGCAACGTTGCAGACCTTATTGCAAGCCTCTTGTGCAAATTAAAGGGTACTACCGGGCGTAGCAAATCACTGGAAATGTTTGTTCTCTTCGTTTTTCATTTTGGAACGGCTCTTATTGAAAAGGTGGCTAATCGTCAATTTCAGTGGTCTGAAGAGGAAACACTGTTGTTCCTTGAAAATGACAAAATCTGTTCCATTTTCAAGAATCCAGAACATGATAAAGACAGGAATCGAGTCTTAGGGTTCATTGTGAAAAGGGTTCCAACAGTTCGTGCAATCTGGAAGTTTTACGAACTTTTACACGAAGTTTGTCCGTCATACGTCACTTCATCTGTAGAGTTATTCAAAAAGACATGCAGTAAACTTCTTCTGTTTTCCAAAGAAGCGAGGAGTTATGCAGTCCTGGACAAAATGTCTTGGCCATCCATTCCGAATGAGCTCAAAACAGAGTTTGTTCAGCCATATTTCGAGGGATTAAGTGGAAATCTCAAATATCTAAATGAGCTCAACGTGGATCAAGAAGAAGCTATTAAGGTATTCTTTACAGATGAAATCGTTATGAAATGCGAAAAAATGAAAGAAGGATTCTTGGAGATTTGCAAGTTTCCTATCATTGTCGAAATTCTACGCGATCCCTCCTTTAAGGCTGCATTCTGGGATGCTACCTCAGATGACTTCAAAAAGAAACTCTATGATCAAATCCTCTGCTTCCTTGTCTGGAAGAAAGCGTCAAGAAAAAAACCATGTCCTAAACGTTTACCAGGACCTTTCTCAAGTTTTTTCTGCCTTGGAAGTGTGCCCCCTCAAAGGCGTAAAAGAAACGGCTATAAAGAAGTGCCACAATGACACCGGCGCCGAAGAACTTAAGACCATAGCAGAGGCATATGAACATATCCAAGAACTGCATTCAATGGCTTGTGAAGAGTATTATGCTTGCCTGCAGCGTTCCATAGAGAAGGAAGTGAAAAGGGAAACAAACATCATTGAGCTGTTGAAAATACTCCAGGTCGAGGACGAAAAACAAAAGAGTAAAATTGAGAGGTAAGTAAGCGGGATATATCATTACCTATTTCACTGCACATCATGCATACTTGATACCATGATCGCATGCATTCAATAACACACGGTTTGAATGGATAACAGATGTTATTTAACCTGTTTCAGGATCACCAAAGAAACGATGCGCTGCCTTTGCCAAGATTTAAAGAAACCACAAGAAGAAGATTTTGAAAAGGTTTTTGGAGACGTTTTGAAGAAACGTTCCCTCTGGGCGGCACTATTGAATGCTTGGCCGCCACGGCAGAAGTTTGAAGAGTTTCCACAAATCACTTGGATGGTGACAGAGCTGCAATTGTTAGAAGAAGCCCTAAAAGAAGGGAATATCAGAATCAGTGATCTAAAACGACTAAGCAGTAAAGAGGACGCAGAAATACTGCAGAAGATATATTCAGTATTTGTAAATCAAAACAAGGAAGTCATGGAAAGCCAATGTTTGAGTGGTCTACTGTCATCTTGTCTTGCAAAGCAAAGCAGTGGGTTCAATATACTTGAAAAGCTGCTAGAAGCCATACGTTTTGTGAAGAGAAAAACGGAGGATATTGTGACTATCATAGACATTGATGTCATCCTTGGCGGTATTGCATCCAAAAAGAGGAGCTATGAAGATACGCTATTATCTGAAGTACTTGATGAGGACTACTGGGGCATCGCTAAACCGTTTTATGACCGACTGGAAGATTTAGAAGACTTAATGAACTTCAGAGTGTTCACAAATGCAGCTATGGCTTGGTTGAAAGCAGAAGGCGACGATTCTGAGGATGAAAATGAAACCTCTTGTTATGTACTTACGTCAAAAAGCGTCCTTGAATTAATGGTAGAGAAAGGAAGAAATCACATGAAAAGACTATGTGAACCTCTTTTCAAGTACGAAGGAAGAATGTTCGTGGATGCAGCAGTAGAAGTCTTTCAGGGAGTCAGCGAATCAACTTTAGAATCAGAGTTAACATTTATTCGTCGAAGCGCTAATGATCAGAAGTTTGGTGCTGATGTAAGCACACTATTGCTAAGATTAATAAATTTTCACAAGATGCGCCAAAACCTAGAGGCGCTTAACAAACTGCTAACTTTGATAGATCTCCCTTACGAAGAGGTGATAGTTGACTTCTGCTCACTGGAATTGGAAGATATGGAGGATTTGCAAGACCTGTATGCCGCTACTCAGCAGGTCATCCACATAGAAAGCGCGTTACGTGAACCTTATGGAGACGTAGTCAATGAACTGTCGAAGTCCCCGGATCTACTAAAGCTTTTAAAAGACACGGCTGACGATGACGTCCGTAATTTGATTGATGCAGTAGAGGAACACTCTGACACGACAGTCGCAGCAAAGGAAGTATCGGATTTTATCGAAATACATAAGTTTTTTTCTCCAATTTTTCAAGATCAGGAAGACGACTTTACAGTGGTTTTGGTTGACCTCCTGTGCGCTATTTCCGATAATGAAGCTAATTCAATCGCAGCAAGGATTAAGGCTAGTAGTCACAATGCTCATAGCCTGAGAAACATCTACAAGAATGTCGCAAATCGAGGGGAGATGACTAAGGAGATTGTTTTTGCAGCTCTCAAAAAGGGGGAATACAAAATTTGCACATGCAAGGAAGATGAGGGCTGGAAATACAGCTTGACGTATCACGATGATCTGGGAAACCCCATCTCTCACAACATGGAACGATTGCAAGACATCAAAAGTCGAGCTTTGCTCATCGTCAACACTGAAAGAAAGCAGCAACGCGAAACAGACGAAAATGCAAATTTCCAGCTCTTCATAAAGCAAATTGATGTGCTTAATGAGATTATCGCTGCCGGCGAGGAACTTCAAAAATCTGGACATCCAAAGTACCAGGAATACTCTATTCAATGCAACACATTGGAAGACATGCAAAATGTATGTAAAGAATTAAAAAAAGAGGTTCATACATGGGAAATGATAGTTAAAACTACAAGGGCTTCGAATTTCTTTTTGAACTTCTTTCACACAAGGCAGTTGTGGGTTTTGAAAGAATTATTCAACATCTCGAATTCCACATGTAATGAAGAGGCTTTCTCGCTTCTACGGTTTGTTGATAAGTCTGTTACTATGGAACAAGTGGAGGCTTTCCAAAATAGATGCAATTTGATCCCAGAGTCATCTTACCCGCGGCAGCTAGAGTTGATTGGTTCGCACCTCGAAACCTTTTTCCGTAGCATCTCAAGGCAACATGCAGAGGTACACTCAGAAAGAGGGTTAGTTGTCTCTGTTCTTGAGCAAGGCAATACAAGAACAGCATCAGTGGTCATGAAGCTTTTCCAACATTGCAGTTCTCCTCAACCAAACAGAATAATGTTCTGTCATAACAGCTCGACTTGGTATGAAATAGAACTTTTCCTCTGGCGATCTTTTACGGATGGCCGAAATGGCAACAGCCCTTATTGTCTTGCAAACGTGGACAATCTTCCCACTGACCTACAATTCCAGCTCATCGAGTCCATAAGGGAATTCCAGCAGTCATCTATTACAAACTACTGGCTTGTACTGATATGTCGAGGAGGCGAGCATCATCATATCGTTAACCAGTTTCGCGATCGCGTAAAAGATATTAAAGGTATGACAGATAGTGAGCTGCGATCCAGCTTTGCAAGCTCATTTCCAGAAGTTACAACTATAACCTCAGATCTTCCGGGCCTCGGCAAAACGGAACAGATTCACCGAAGAGCAGCAGAGAACGGAAAAAGAATAGTCTGTTTCACAATTAATGGTCCAGTATCACGTGAAAAGCTCGTGCACCGTTTATCCAACCTTGGATTAGACAAAGAATGCCTTCTACACATCGATATATCAGAAGTAGACGATCCACTTTTGGTTGACAACCTTCTATTTGAGCTTACTGTATTTAGAATGGTTTCCTCTGGAACAACGCTGTACCACATTCCTACAAACCACATTGCTATTGAGATAGCAAATACACTTCATCGCCTGAAAGATTCCCTTCCCACGACCATGTGTTACCGTCGCATTCATCTAGAATGGCAGGGTTTCCAAGAGTTCGTCTGTAGCAGAGAAAATGAAAGTCCCATTCAAGTAGTTTGCCAATATTTAAATGCTTATTCTAAACAAAGTTTGGAAACTGAAAGACTAAGCGTGAAAGACCTGGAACAGGCGGTTGCATTGAGTGAAAATAAATGCAGGGATTTGATCGAGAGACATTTCGCTTCTATTACCGATCTTTCATTTAATGTTGTTCATAACTTCCTCAACGTCCTTGCAACCCAGTTACGAAAATTTTCCTCAAGTCCATTCTTTCGTCCTGAAAACTTAAAAGGAGCTATGAAAGACTCAAGTCAAGTTCGTGTAAGACTGTTTGAAGCTCTTAAGGATGTTTCTGTTGATTTTGCAACTAGATCTGTTGCAGCCTGTAAAGAAGAACAACAATTGACTCTATTTGGAAAGCTGTATCTTCCAAAGACTTTTTCATCCCAACAAGACAAAGTGGCAAACGAAATGGTTGACAGGGTAAAAGGAATGATCAAATGGACGGATGAAAACCACCTAGTTGTCATGTTCCAGGAAGCTTTCTCTGTTTCTGCATTGTTCCGTCAGCTTGACAGAGTCCCGGACCAAGTAAAAGCGCTTTTTGAAAGTCAAAATGACCCTTTGAGGGATCTCGGGGAGCTCAATGAACAGGAACTCAAGAAGAAGCTGAAGAAAATCCTGTTTGCTGACACAAGAAATCAATCCCAAGACTTTGACAGCCACAGCTATGTTCTGACTCCTGATAATATCTTGAAGATGGTCCTGATCATCCAACGGATACGCGCTGGAGTTCCCGTGATCATAATGGGAGAAACAGGATGTGGAAAGACAAGTCTAGTGCGCTATCTTGCAAGCAGCTGTGGAGTACCATTAGCTATTCTAAACTTCCACGCAGGAATTTATGAAAAAGACATCGTGAAATTTACACAGGAACAGATGGAAACAGCAGAAAAAGATATGGAGAAACAAGTATGGGTGTTCTTTGATGAAATCAATACCTGTGACTATCTTGGCCTTATAAATGACATTGTCTGCCACAAAAGCCTGAATGGGAGAGAACTGTCACCTAACCTTGTGTTCATAGCAGCTTGCAATCCGTACTGCCTCAGGCCAGCTGAAAGCATCATGACTGCAGGTCTTACTGGAAAGAGTCTCACAGATGAGTATTCAAACCTTGTGTATCGAGTGAAGCCCCTTCCAGAAACCATGATGGATTATGTGTGGGATTACGGATCTCTTGATCCCAAAGATGAACGAGCTTACATAAAGCGCATGGTTGACAAATTAGAAAGACATGACTCTGATTTACTAGTTGACCTGCTTGAGGCGTCACAGGGTTTTATCCGTCAAGTTGAAAATAATCCTTACTGTGTAAGTCTTCGGGATGTTCGCCGATGCATTCTTCTGGCCAAATGGTTCATGAAAATGATCGGCGACCGTCCAGATTTAGATGTAACAAGATTTACTAGCCAAAAGGTGAAAGAAAGTTATGATAAAGCACAAGATTATGATGACGAAAACAGATCAATCGTTTTGGCTTTGGCGCATTCGTATCAGTGTAGGATTCCATCGAGCGACAAAAGGAAAGAGTACCGACTAAAGCTCGAAAGCGTCTACAAAAAACATTATAAGAAGTTCTCAGCTGCCGATCTGGATCTCATCATCCGAGCTGAGCAGGAGGAATACCTTACTAGAATGGAGCTTCCAGAAGGCACAGCTCGCAACACAGCCCTAAGAGAAAACGTCTTTGTCATTTTAGTGTGCATTCTGAATAAAATCCCAGTGTTTGTGGTTGGTAAGCCTGGAAACAGTAAATCACTGTCTATGCAAGTCATCAGAAGCAATCTGAGAGGAAAGGACTCCAAGGATCGATTTTTCAGGACGTTGCCGCAGCTTCGAGTTATATCGTACCAAGGCTCAGAATCCTCAACCTCAGAGGGAATACTCAAGGTAATTATCATTGAACGATCTTTATTGCCATACATGTTTAGGTTCTTTATTCGTTGCAAAATCATTTTCAGTTAGTGGTTTTAAAAATCTAATTAAATTTCATGGTCATCTTGAGCTTATCCTCGTAAAAAGAAAGCTTGATCAAGAACTCGATTTGAGCTAACTATACATTTTATGTCATTGTTTAAGACAATGAGGTTTTCGAATAATATTAATGAACTGGATATAGATTTATCGAACACTGTTGTTCAACTCCTCGCTCTGTCACTCACCAGATCTGACCCTTCTTTGTGTTTCTTTCATTATACCAAATAATTTTAATCTCATTATCAGGTTTTTGCCAAAGCTCAGAAGTACAAAGATGAAAACAAGGTAGACGAGTCCCTTCCAGTGGTGCTTCTAGATGAAGTTGGTCTGGCAGAAGTATCGAAGTACAACCCTTTGAAGGTGCTACATCGTCTTCTTGAACCGGAAGAGAAAGAGCTACCAGATGTAGCTGTGGTTGGGATTTCAAATTGGGCTTTAGATGCTGCAAAAATGAATCGAGCCATTCATTTGTCAAGACCTGAACCAACACTGGAAGACTTAGAAGAAACAGGCCAATCTATTCTGGAAGCTCAACTAAAAACTTCGAAGGTTTTGAATGAAGACGCTCTTCAAGGTCTGTAAATAATATCTTGAATTTTAATATTCAGGAGTTCAGACCTACTTTAGTATTGACACAGAAAGTAAAAGTTACGCGACGATAAAATTGGAATGGTAAACAGACGTGTTTGTCTCGGAGGTGGGGGTTGAGACTTACACATTTGATGTCCGTCGAAAAATGTTCAGTGAGGCCATTACGCCACCGATTTCTTTGCATTAAAGAGAAATTGTTTAAGCAAATCTAATTGACGCAATGTACATCATGGATTGAGGTCATGGTTGTTTAAAAATTAATAGATAATAATATTTTTCCAGGCTTAGACGAGAGCATGCTGAGATGTCTAGCACAGTCCTATCACCAATACCAAGAGAAACAAGTGTACGAAAATTTTCACGGCTTAAGAGACTACTACTCCTTGATTAAGTGTCTAAGCCAAACCTTGATGAAAAAGGTAACGCTTTTGATGTAACTACACTGATTGGCATTGATGTTTTTTCTAACAGTCTTTTGATGATATTAGGAAGCCGAGACAACAGTGAGTTTTCAAGCAGCAAGTACGTTTCGATCACTGCAAAGAAACTTTGGTGGCCTCCCCAGAAAGGATGATACAATTAAAGATACATTTGTAGAAAACATGAAGTTACTCGAGCACCACCGCGAACTAGATATTAAGCAGGATTTCCCAGTAACTGATTTTATAACTGATAACTTGAAAGACCAGTCTGCTCGTCATTTGATGCTGATCACAAGCGGAGAGTCGGCCCTTGGAATCGTTGATGAAACTTTGTCAGGTATGGTAAAAGAAAAGGTGATCATCGATGGCAGCAAGTTTGAAGAAGATCAGACCGAAGACTACAGCTACAGAACACTAAGCCGTATCATCCTTTACATGGAAAGAGAATGTATTTTAGTCCTAAGAGATTTGGAGAGCGTCTATGGAAGCTTGTATGACATGCTAAATCAAAACTACGTAGTCGTTGGTCAAAAGAAGAATTGCCGAGTTGCTCTTGGACCTTACAGTAACCCAATGTGCCAGGTGTGTTAGCAATTCAATAACAATTATTTGTAATTTCAGAATATTATTAAGTTGTTTGGTTTGAATTTTAGGTCAATGACGGTTTTCGCTGTGTTGTACTTGTTGACGAGAAAAAGGTTGACTACACCGACCCACCATTCTTGAATCGATTTGAAAAGCAACTTCTTCGGTACTCTGATGTATTGAACGACTACGAGATGAAAGTGATTTCACAGCTTAAAAAATGGGTCCAAGATTTTAGCTATATCGAAGACGACGTCTTCAACAAGAGAGACGTTTTCCTGGGACTAAAAGAAGACACTCTTGCCTCGCTGATTCTTCTCACCCGTCAAAACAGCTCAACCGGCGATTTGCTTCAAACATGCAAAGAAAAGCTTCTGGATATCGCGACACCAGACGGTGTTTTGAGAGGCCTTTGTTCAACACAGTACAAGAATGACCCACAGGAAGTAAAAAGCTTGTACGAAAATTACTTCTTCAAAAAACCTCTCCACTGTGGTCTCAAAGGATTCATCGAGTTCTTTTATGGCGAAGAATCGCAAGAACAACAAATCAGCTCGTCAAATTTCAGCCTGAAGTACTTTGTTGTGACCCACTCAAGTATTCACACAGATGTTGCTAAATGTCTCCAAGGATTACTCACTTGTCAAGTTGAAAGACTTGGGGCATTCAAGTCTGAAAGACAACTTTCAAAGGACTATTCAGCAATTCTGGCAAGATGCAAACAAGAAAGACCTTTTGGTGTTTCAGTGCAAACCAAGCATCGATGCCGAACACATGGTTCTCATGAAATCGACAATTGAGCAGTGCCACGAAAACTACCTCATGAGGTGTGCCAACGAAGGAAAGACCCCTAAGAAGAGCGTTTGTATCATCGTTCACCTCCAGAGAGAAGAATCTTCTGGAAAATCAAATGAGTGGCAATTTAGCTTTCTGCACAACTGGAAGCAGGGAGTTGTTGATGCTCTTGAACAACCTGATATCAAAATTACCGAGATTCTTGGGAAAAAAGTGGCGTCACTTCTGGAGGAGGGAATACTTTCTCTGCAGACGATCATGACTAGCAAATTGATGTGGTGTTTCACACGTCTTAAGTATCCACAAGACTCCCCAGTTAACCAAGAAAGTGTCCATCATCAAGTGGAAAATCTTAGATCGAATAAACCGATGATGAGATATTTGATGAAGATTGTTCTAAGATGGATCAACAGCTACCAAGAAACGCAGGACGATAGATGCTTGTCCGCCAACCTTCAAGCTTGTGATTGGCAAGTGAAAGTGGCTTGTAACAAAAACGCTCTGTTGCGATCCTCGACGCTGTCAGGTGCTTTACTACGCTACATTGAGAATCTTGTGCGTCAGCCCTTGGCCAAGGTAAATAACCCTAAAAAGAATAAGATCCGCTGTTGTTTATTTGTTTGGAAAATTAAGTCAACTTTCATGATCAAATTAAAAATGAAATTAGGTGAAACTAATCAACTTCCTAACCCCAACGATTTTTGATTAAATCTAACAGACCTGTGCTTAATTAACTTCTTTTGTTGTTCTTTAGGTCATTTTTCTTATTGAAGATCGCTTGTCATTTGAATGCTGCCAACGAGTATTGAAACGTTGTCGGGGCAACTCTCATGACACTCAACAGTTCTTAGCTGAGTTGATTACTGATGAGACTTTGTTCAACATCGATGACATCCCAGATCCTAACGAGCCTCAATGCTATGTTTTGACCCAAACAGATCTGATCAGTTCCTTGAACTTCCCTTTCTCTCTCATTTTCAACGGGAAAGTCGACAGCCTACGTGATAGATACATGTCCAAATTAAAGAATCTTGACAAAGAGGAACATTCTTACGACCAGCTTATCGAGGATCTTCAAGATGATATTCGAAATAGTGTTCCACGACTATTCAGTAATGATTGGGTGAATAACAACCTTGAAGAGTACATTGAAGACGTATTCAATTTTTCGTCAGCAAAGTATTCTTCTGAACTATCCACAGAACAAAGACTGAAGATCATGAAAGCTGCATGCGCAGAACACTTGAAGCAATTACCAGAATGTGGATGGTGAAGCTGTTCTTGCTCAGATTTATCTCTTCTTGTGGCAACAAGAATCTAACTTGCTTGCCATCCTGCAACTCGTTGCATGTTGCAAAACAATACCAGATAAGGATATAAATTATCTGACAAGGAGCTACGTCCGTGCTTTTAAAAATGCTTTGCAGGACGTTATGAGCCCACAAAGAATCGAAACACCTTTTGATGGTGAGAAAAACGTCGATGTGCACCTATATGGGGATGACATAGATGATGACATTGGAGACACTGGCGATGGCTCAGACGTTGCAAGCGACAGCGACAAAAGTGATGATGAAAGCGACAGTGCTGACAGTAATGAAGACGAAGACGACGCTAGTGATAATGATGAGGATGATGACGATGATAGTTCTGATGATGAAGATGATGACGATGATAGTTCTGATGATGATGATACTGAAAGCGATGTTAGTGATAATGAGAGTGATGACAGTAGCACAAGTAATGATGAGAATACCGATTGTGAAGAGCAAGTTGAGGACGAAGAACACCAGATTGGTAACTCAAATCGAAGTGTTATGGGTGAAGATAGCTTCCACGAAACTAAGGAAAAGGACACCCAAAAAGAAGTAGAAGAAGAAAAAGACACAATGGATGTTATCAATTCTCTAAAAGCACCATTTTTGAAACACTTCCTCAATGCACTATGTGAAAGTTTACTGCCAAAGAAAGATCTCATTTTAAGGTTTGGTGGTCCTAAAAACTGGCAGAAAATGACCAACACCTTCATATCCCTAGTTGCAAAGTCCAAGCTTGAAGAAACAAATCTCTACATTTACCTAAGGATCTGTAGTGACTTTACAAATATGGTCCTTGATCCAAACAACCTTCAGAATCCAAATTCTTTGTACATGCTGAGCGAACTTTGTTACAGAGAACCACTAGGAGATCCTCGAAACTGTTTCAACGAGATATTTGACGTGATGGATGAAATGGAGAATCGGGGTATAGAAGTAAAAGAGTTCAAGATCAGCTTTTTATCGCGATGTCTCAAAGGCTGTGAAACGGAAGAGTTCTTTCAAGAGATCGTGTCTACATTCAGTTCCTTCACATGTAAGGAAACGCTTGAAATGGCAAGTCCATTGGTCTTTGACATCATGAGGCACACATTCTTTTTGATGGACTGTGAAGGCTTGGAAGTTTCATATTCGTCTCTTCTTGAGGGCCATGCCAGTAACGAATCTCTTCAGGTCCTCGATCAAACACTAAATGATGCAGTATCAAAAGCCAATGGAGTAATAGATTGCCCCTTTGTAGCAGTTTGTTTAGACGCCATCAACAAGTTGATGCCTGATGTTGATGTGTTGTCTGATCCTTCAGAGATATGCAATTCCAGCAGTGAAGTCATAACGTGTCTTAGGACCTCGGTGGCTATTATCAAAGAACCGCGAGACAAGTTGAGCATATTGAAGCTACTTACTGCTGTGTCATACCTCAGATCATTTCTGGCATCGTTGGCGGAATTAATCCACAATACTTCTTCAGTTTTAAAGACAGAATCGAAGTACTCAAATCTCTTTGAGTATCTTAATTCCAATTTTGAGGTTCCGATGGGCAGTTCGACAGAGTTTCCTCGCAAAGCTTCGACTCTGCTTTATTTTCTCAAAGAGTTGAAAAGGTATTTTTCCTTGTATGAATTGAGGAATTTGTGCCAAGAAGCAAGCCAGTTGAGTATCTTGACGTCCTTATCTTGGACTGATCAACTAAGCATGACTCCATGCCATGTCTTCAGAGACTCATCCATGAAGACTCAAGTAAGAAAGGCTCTTAATCTCTTGATGGAATTCAACGACTCTAGCCTCGTCCAAGATATCTGCTCCAAGTTATCATCCAACGCTAAACTAAGAATGGCTTTCGTTGCTGTTGTGACGGAAGATCTGTATTTACCACCAATCCATGTCGAAGCAATGGATAAAGCAGCAGACACCGTTGTCCGACTGATACCTCGTGAATTATCTGACTCTTACAAGAGCCTCATTCTGTTCATAACTGGAAAAGAAAATGTCAAGACGCCGACAGTTTTTCTCGGGCATTCTATCAGTCCTGCCGAACCAACAACGATCGTCCTTCATGTACTGGCAATTCTGGCTGCCGAGATGAGTCCACAAGTAGTTGTTGATCGACCCTTTTTCTCCTATGTTCTCAACCCATTACTAGCATCCAAAGGCTGTGTACTGGCTAACGCCGACAAATTAAATCAAGTGTCCGGAAAATTCCAAAATATTTTTACGTGCTTGTGTGGAACTGCTTTTGTACGAAATGACGAGAAAAAGGCCTGTCCCCAACACCGTAAATCGTGCTCGACACCTAACGATTCCAGGACACCAAGAAAAAAGTCAGAGAGAGAATTCTCAATGTGCGTCGCAGAAACGGCAGGAGACGAATTCTGTGTGACAGACATGACTCCTTCTACCTTCAGATTGCTTCATCTCCTAGTTCATTCTGCTCTTTATGCCGGAATTTCTATCAAAATGTTCACGGAGGGCGATTTGTCGAAACTGTTATGCACAGATGCTACTGGAGGTGCCAGTGAGCTTTGCTTCAAAGAGATCCAGAATGATCTACTAGTGCTTCAGAGGCTGTGGGGATGTAGTGAAGATGAGACGATATCTATTGTACACCAATTAATTGAAGATCTTTCAAACCTCGTTACCAAACCCATTGGCGGGCCGACCTTGAATCTAAAATTGAGAAGACAATGGCAAAAAGAATTTACTGAGAAAGTTCAGCAGATTTTTCCAAGACAAACCGCAACGATTCCAGAAGCGCATCTCACATCATTGGAGGCTCAAATAGAAGAAAAAGATTCCACCAACAATTTTGCTATCGAGGAAAGAAACAGCTGGCTCCCTTGTTTGTTCCGCTGTACCAAAGAGCCGACTTTGGACGATCTTTGTTCAAAGTATCATAATTCAACAGATTTCGAGAAGAAAAAGCATCCTCTTATCTCCTTATTCTTGAAGTACTTCAAAATCCTACCAAACAAGCCACATCTTTACCACCTGGTCAACTTCTCTAACATGTTGGAGCAACGGTTTGGGAGACGCTTGAGTCGCAGCAAGGCCAAGAAGTACATAGAAGATGTGATCAAAGAAGATCCCGATCACTATGAAGAGCTGAAAGAAGCTTTAGACAAGTTTTGCTTGTCGTGGGAATTCGTGAGGTCAGAATTGAAAAGAGAGCTTGGAGAAGATGTTCCTTATCTCAGTGAAACGTCAGCCTGCTCTTACTTCTTGGTTGATCTAGATTCCGCGGAGGGGAGGCTCTTGCAAGCTGCACTACAAGTATTCCAGAGGATGCAGAATGATTTTCAAGGTATAGGTTGTTGTAGTTCCTGAATGTAGCATGGGAGAGGATACACTTTATTCAATGAGGGAACTTTGTAAATAATGTTTTTATTTGTAATGCACAGCACTTTACCTCTTATACTTTTCACGACACTTCACAAATTACTCTGTCGTACGTGAAAATAGTGACATTGAATTTTATCGTGTTGTTCCTTAGATGAGGTGCTGCATTTGGCCATGGAGGGATCATGCAAAGCATTGGATTTCTTGAAGACATCTGAAACCTCCTGTACCATGCCTTTGGTTCACGTTCAAGACGTTGTGGAAGATGAGATCATTTGCTTTGAATGGGATGATCAGATCTTATGCCATTCACACAATAACTTAGACTATGGAAGAGGAAAGGAAATATTTTATGACTTTGACAAAATTGAACGTGAATTGGCAGGAAGGTTTTTAATCGAAAAGGTTGGTTTACTGATGGAAATGAGTTATACCTAGATGTCATGAAGTTTCGTACTTTTTATGCTCATGTTTACTTAACATTTTAGGCGTTGCTGACCATGTAAGAAGACTATGACGGAAAACTGTATTGAATTGCAAAAACACATAAAACGGAAAGGGTGTGGTTAGTGATTTTTTTGGGGGGAGGGGGGATAGCAGGGTGCCTGCCAAATTAACTATTAGAGAATTATAATCTTTCAAATGTGCATTGCTATGTAATGTGCATACAAGTTGTTTAGATCTATTTGTGGCTCACTGCGAATTGGGATTTCAAAACTTCATTCTACCTAGTCTGCCCTATATATGTTATCGGCGCCTCGCTTAACCACTCCATTCAATGCAGAAAATGTTAAAGTTGAGCTTTTCTTGATTGATTGATTGATTTTTATCTTCTTCTTCTCCTTCTTTTTAATTTTTTGTGTCAAGGCTTATCTAGGTACGCCCGGAGGTCTTAGACGCTTCCCCTACAGCAACGAACTTTTCCGTACTTGTACAAACGTTCTCAATGACATAAACCTACACGTTCGTCAAGTACCTATCGATGCTGCCATGCAAAATCGACTTAGCCTGATGAAAGACAAAAGTTTAGAATGTGTCCAAGATTTGTTGGAGCATTTAGAAGTTATTATATGTTGGTTAGCCAAGACAAGTCATTTGGACCCAGAAATGCCACTGTTGGATTATGTTGAAAGGTACAAAGCGCACACACGCACATGCATAGACTCTATTATCCATGTAATACGTCAGGTGCAATGAGTGTATTAAAATCGTAGACACCAACTCAGCTATCAGTTCTTTTGATAAAAATTTTTCTGGTTACATTATTAATAAACCTCTTTACTGTACGTACACCGAGCTGACTATTAAAAGGGTTCGTGATATAGACGTTTCATTTCA
Organism: Telmatactis stephensoni; assembly: GCA_029948255.1. Classification (NCBI taxonomy): domain Eukaryota; kingdom Metazoa; phylum Cnidaria; class Anthozoa; order Actiniaria; family Isophelliidae; genus Telmatactis; species Telmatactis stephensoni. The sequence continues at coordinate 779,286 of JALIZF010001839.1, forward strand.
CTGAGACTTTTTTTCATCTTCCAAAGATGACTTTAGGGGATTTTCATTTTTCTAACTGGGTGCAAATATTTAGGCTATTCCATATAAGAAGGATAGCATAATTCTAAGAGAGCAAAACTGGTAATGCTATCTGCACGATGTTCGTCGCGCGTACATTCGGTATCAGGAGCGCAAACAGTCAAATTTGATTCCCGTTATAAGAAACTTCTCTTCCGCTGAAACTAGGTTGGCAACCTACCCCATCTTTTTTATCCTAAGCAGTAAGGTAACTCAGGATAAATCGGCAATATAAACAGTGCAACAGTGGAGTAAAGACGCCACAGTTCTTGGCGTTACGTACCGCGCAGAACAACAAGAGTAGAATTTTCAAGCGTAAAGCAAATTTCACCGTTTACGCGCGCGATGACATCAACGTACTTTTACTAAAAATAACCTTACGCGTCGCAAACACTGCGTGACATCAATCCGTGATCGAATTTCCCTCTCTCAGAAATTTGGTCTTGATTTAAGACACGCTGTCCCTGCGATTTGTCGTGGTACAAACAGTCTCGTTTTATCTCTATAAATATTATTACCCTGATTAAAGTGTGATTCCATTATTCTTTTCTCTCCAGGAAGCTTCCTAAATCCAATCTCCTTCCACAAAAACTATTCCAAGATTCCACAAAGGAATTTAAAGTCTGCCATGTTGTGAGTATGTACCAGACATTGGAGGAAATCTTCTCTGTTTTTGCCTCCAAGAACGTTAGTGACAAGTACCGCAATGCTCTGTCCAAGGACGTGATGGAATGGCTCCACAAGGTATTGATACAATTGCGCCTTTAATGCGACCACCTTTTCACAAAAATACTTCTTGTGATGGATAAACGAATTTCAGAATGAGATGCTCTCATAAATGTTGAATGTTTTACTAAATGACAAGTGGTTACTCAATTTAAATTATATCAACATTCTGTTTTTCCAAACAATACAAAATTGTTCAAGGGAGTACTGAAACTATTCTTTATTTATTAAGACTACAGATAATCTTGGTGCTGACAAAGTAGACAAACTGACTGTGGTGTTAACAGCTCTACGAAGATTCATTTTCCGCTACTTACTATCAGATGAAGACCATCATTGGTCCAGAGACCCAAACGAAGACGTCGTCAATCAACTTGATGACCCCTCCCTCTGGTCTCTAACTATGACGTCACACAGCACTGACGCCAGCGCAGAAGAGTCGACACCAGTCTTCAAGCAGCTTATCAGCGAGTTTGTACCACGAGTAATGCGTGCCGGTGAAGTGTATTCAGTGATGATGTTTTATGATGAGTTTGTTAAGGTAGGTTGAGTAAACGGTGGAGGCGAAGGGAGAGGAAGCTAGAGGAAGAGCGAGAGTACGCCCGACTAGGTGCTGGTTTAGCACGGGGTAATTAAAGAATTAAGATGTGTATGAGAAAAGACGTAGGTTACCGGGTGCCCGTCATATTAAAAGGGTGTAATATACATGTACTACTGATTAAGTAATAAAGCATTGCATTCTCAAAGGAATGCTCTCAAGCAGCTCATTTGTACAGTGAATGTTTTCGTTTAGAGGAAAAATAATATTTTACCGTTACCTTTACAGGCAAGAGAGAAGAAAAAGGAACTTGCCAAGACAACTTCAAGCAAAAGGACTCGACCTAAACTGGCCGCCAGTTTTAAATCCCGATTTGCATAAAGGATCCCAAAACAATGAATTATTTTCCACTAAACTTTTTTATTGATACTGAAATAACAGTAGTGACCCTATTGTTATTTTTACGACTAGATTAGAAGTTGCAGTAAGTAGAACTTATGAGACAGGGTCGTACTTGAGAAGTTCGTAATCCAAATCAATATATAATTCAGTTTGTTTAATAACAAATAGGATGGTGTAGAAAAATGAGACTCGTTCACACTTGGTTCCCTGGCATGACACAACGACGGTGACGGTGACCTTCCCTTTAGGCGCCAATTCCAGCACTTTTTTCAAGAGCCAAAGTCTCGGATCATTTGCATATTCTGCCCGTGTCTTGGTACAAGGTACAAGTTTCGGTGCTTGCATTAAAAATCTCGATCAGTTGGAAATGCAGTGATTGCGCGCCCAGTGTGGACGGGTTATTTTTCCGGTTCCAGGAGAAGCGTGAACAAACCGGAAGAGATTAAACACAAAAAGCAACAGCACTAATAAGCATAAGTTATTTTTCAGTGTTCTAAAATATAGTTTACATTTGGTTATCGTTTAAATTTGTATTAATGATATACATTATATGGTTTAGTTTCAGCGCGTTCTAAATATTTCCAGTAGTGGGTTTTTATAACTGTCCTTTCTTTACAATCCTTTCTCAGGAATTAAATCATGAATTAGTCATGAATAAAACAACAATTTTAACTGGTAATGCTGTTGTGTTTGATCTTGCGCAAGCGCAGGGAGAACATTACTAAAACAAGTGATAATTATAATGAAAAACATTCAGCAGAAAACGAGCGTAGTACCTTCAAATACCGATAAAAGTTTATAAGGGCAATAAGAAAATTCCTACTTCTGAAATAACATGATTGACGTTTTTCTTTTATAAACGCAAGGGATCCCAATAAATGCCAGTCTAAACGCTATTTTTGTCCTTAATATTCTTGATCTCTCGCGCGTAAAGTTCCGGAAAATTCCGGGAAGATGAATTCCCAATTTTTCAAAGTGTTTTCAGTCAGCGCGCGCGCGCAAAAGGCGGACTAGTAACAGCGGATAGTAATACGAGCAACAAAAGCGTGCAACTTGTCGCGCAACATTGTTGCGTTGCAAGTTGCAAAGCAAATATTGCTCGTATTACCACCCCGCGCGCAACAAATTTTCTTTGTTACAAAAAGTAGACAGTGCTTCTACTTCGTACAGACGCACGGAAAAATGGAATCTTTTTGTTAAATCGTCTTCAGTGGGGTCCGCTTAAAATATGAACTTAATAGATAAAGTTCGTTTATTCGAGGAAATACTCAATTTTAAATAATAATTGTCAAATTATAATTACGCAAACTCTGATTGTTTAGGAGAACGTGTGTGGTTACACTACACACGCATAGAGAACGTTATAACGCGCAGTCTGATTGGTTTAAATGTTTCGATGTATATTATATAAAACAAATAGATTCCATTTTTTCGTGAGTGTGTACTCTAATAGATGCATAGAAGACTTCGACTTTGTCTCGTGGTGTACTTTTTTGTTCTCGCCACATTTTGACGTTATCTGTGCATCTATTAAAGTACAGACGCACGGAAATATGGAATCTATTTGTTAAACGATGACGTCACATTTCTCAGAAGTACCTATCCAACAAAAATTATCCAACAGAGAAGTTTTTGAAATTAAGCTAAATCAGTTTATCGTTTTACTATTTGTCCATCAACCATTTGTAAAACGACACGCTCATAACATGGAGAAATTGGTTCCCATCGGCAGTTTACGATCAGACGAATCATCATATATCTTATTATAAAAACAATTGTTATATAAATATTCATGATTACAAGAATGCGTGAAAAAGGTCTTTGGAATGTTTGATTTGAAGATAGAGTTTCTTTTCTTCCCTTCTATTCTATCGTTCTTCTAATCATTTTTCGTCGCCTCCCTTTCTTTTCCCAAGTGCCTGGTCGCGCAGCTTAGCAATCTCAACCTCGTGGTCGACTGTCGTGCAGTTGTCAGTCATGTCAAAATCTTGCTGGATTCCAAGAAAACTGCTCGATAAATATTCATCAAATTAGTTAAATCATTACTTGGTTCTTTACCTTCGTATATTGTGGGCTATATTTTGTGTGTCTTTCCTTTCAAGACAAATTATGTTGAATCAAGTCAAACCCGGTGTTGTACTGGAATGTTTGCCAACCTGGTTACGTCTGCTTTGAAAGTTTGAAAGGTATGAGAACTGTTCAATTTACTGCATCTACTTAACTCAGTTTATTCAAAATTGTGAGTTTTTATTTTTTCCTTGATTTTCCTTGATACAAACTGTAGCCGTATATTTTCTATTGCATTTGTAGCAGTTTTGACAAGTCTAACCTGAAGTGATTCATTAATTTTTGTCGTCATTCAGTCATTCAGCATCTCTCAACATTTCTTGAAAGCTCTTGTCACAATTCTACGGCCCGGCACTAGAGGTGACTTTTAAACTTATAAAACGAGTTATATCTAAATTTGTATTCAAAAGTATAATTTTCGTATAAATATAAACAACCTACATAACTTGCATTGTACATACTTTCACTTTCCGGTAAAGTGAGGCAGAATGTCATTTGACGCAATAAGTGTTACTCGGGATAATATACTGCACGTGCCGTCGGGTGAATTAATTAAGGCAGCCTTTCTCCGAAAAAAATAGATTGAAATGTATTCTCACGATGTCACTATTTCTGTTGTTCATTTTGCTGTAGAGGAAAAGGGAAAAATTCAACTGACTCTAGATACATTTGAAATTTCAAGTAACCACAGGCAACCCAGGCTGTATACTTACTACAAAGTATATATACTTTATGTATTCTCTTAGGCCCATTCAAACGAGAATGCAAGTTGATGCAAGTTTTGACTTGCACAGACTTGTGTCTTCGTTTAAACACCAACTTGCATTGACTTGTGTCTACTTGCATTAACTTGCAAGGACTTGCAAGCAGTTTGAGCACGCTTAAATTTGATTTGAACAGTCAATCTGCTAAGCTTTGCAAGTTGTTTTTCTTCTTTCTCAGTCCAAATCTCTGCACATTTTCTCTCCTTCAAGTAATTCAAACAACAAGAAACCAGATTTTCTCCTTGTCCTTCAGCTAGCTGGTTTTTGTTGAGAACGAGACCCTGATTCCAGGGTTGCTATGAATTACACTCAGATCAGTTGATAATCTGACCAAATGAATTTGATTAATTTATATTGGCAAAAGTTTCAATCAATAAATAAAACACAATGCCTTTTGCTATATCACTAAAGCAATAGAAGATAGTTTTTCTATGAAACTACATTGTATACCCATGAAATAGAGCAAAATTGTGTGATGTTGGGAGAAACTTAAGGAAAGTTTGAAAATCATTCAGCTAACAGCTTGTCGTTTCACAGGTTGCTTACTGTTGTGTTGATAGCTATAGTTCATGAGTATTCTTCTCACTGAAATAAACACTCAGCTGAAGTCTGTATATAAACACAGTTGAAGGGATTATTTTTCGATATCCTGATGGCCAGCAAATGAAAATTGGCACTTTCTCTGAGCCATCAGCCTACTTGATGTTCAACGAGACCATGTGTGCCCAAAGGAGGCCATTTCATTTGATATGTAATTGAAAATTGTGGACAGTGAAGCCATTAAAAAATGGAGAGAGAGCACGAGGAGAAAATGTCGCTGTTTTAGGGGAACACTTAATTAGGTCTCCTTCACATCTGCTTTTATTTTCGTCACGCCACGCAAATCCTCCCCACAAACTGCTGCTGACCCAAGCCTAACATTCCATTCCCATTGTATGAGTTGTCCAATCAGGAGATACATCATTCAGCAAACGGTCAATTTCCTGTATTCCAGAAATGAGCTTTATACCTGTCAACACCGTAATGAGAATGAAAATTTTACTGCCAAAAATAAGTTTCAAATGATTCAATATTAAAAAATATATATATGTAGATGGCAGATCAGTAAAATTGCCTTCTTAATAGTATATTTTTCAATGAACATCAGAGATTTCACTGAATGAAACAATAGGCTGGCTTGTGAAAAAGTGTTGTTAAACTAGCTCTGTTTAGTGACCCCTTAATCCAATTAAACTCTTAAAACTCCAACTCAATGGAACAGTATATTTAGACCTTTAAAGTCTGTCCCGAAGATTGATAAACCAACAAACACATCTTTTCTTCTCGGTCAGTATTATGATAGATGTTTTCTGATGGTCATTTCAACAAGAAATTCTAAAAACATTGCATTCCTTCACAGCACGATAAAGAAAATATCATGGTATAGTGACAGACTTCCTGAAAATGGAAGCCTGAAGCTGATTGGCTAATTCTAGAGAACGGAATGTTAGCTTGGGTCAGTATCCATTTGTGGGGAGCATTTGTGTGGCGTGACGAGACTAAAAATGGTTGCGAACACAGACTCTAAAAAGTATATACAATGAAAATCTTCTATTTTTTTAATGGCTTCCTACATTTTTTAAAGGGGGATTAGATCAAAATCGGTTAACATTGGAATTGGATTATTCCTAGTTGAAGTAACTCAATGATGATAATAAATGCACATGAAGAATTACTTTCCCAAAAATTCTGCATTTTAAGCTCATTATCACCAAGAAATTTGGATTTAAAAGGCAAGAGAACAATAGGTTTCAGGAAATGACGTTGTTTGCATGCAATTCAGATGCTAATATACTTGATAATCTTGATCTCTATCTTTTGAACATAAATATAATATGTTGCTGTGTGATTATAGGAGCCATATAGCTAAGTTCAACCGAGATTCAAGTCATTTTCAAATTTCATCGTCGTCCCACTTTTATTAATAATACATTCAAATAATGCAATAAATTTTAATTAATTGACAACTTTTATCACAACATGAGCCTGAGCTGAGGTCTACTTCTGATTGGCATGTTGAGTGACATACCACTCAAAATAAGCCACTTCACACTTTCTCCACCATTTTGAATTGGGGCAGATGTGGCAAAATCTAAAGAAATCTGGATCACTTTGACTTCCTGTAACTTGGCTCAATTTTAATGAATTTTCAAAAACTTGGTACATTTTTTGAAACTATATTTTCTTTGTTATTTATGACTGTAAATATGAGAAATGTTGAAAGGCTATAAGTTAATTGAGAAATTGAGATTTTTGTTTAACAAAATAAATATTTGGTGCATAAATTTTTAAAATCATTTGTAAAAAGAGGACTGACAAGGAAAAAGTAGTTAAAATACCTACCTTCATCTTATTTACCATCCAACAAATAATTTGCATACACTGAATGCAAATATGACATCTAATTTGAATAACTATTGTTTCATGACTGACTAGCCTCTCATTCACGTGAAAATGCTTTTGTATTCTCCTTTGAAAATGAGGCTAGTCAGTTCAGAACAATTAGTGGGTGTCATATCTGCTGATTACTGAAGTTTAAATTTTGAAAATCCTGATTTCTATAGATGTTGCCGTGTTTGCCCCAATTCAAAATGGTGGACGGAAGCGTGATGTTGCTTATTGTGACCTGTCTCAGTCAGTAATCATAGCATCCCAAGCCTTATCTTGGCATGTCCTTTTCACAACATTCAGTTAATTACATACTGAGATTGTATTGTGTGGGCTTTGTTGTAAAAGAAACTTTTTTTCTCTTTCTTTCAGGCAGTGATACAACAGAGAGTTAATAATGCATTCAAACTAGTCAACAATTTGTTGTGCACTATGGCAGACAACAGCAATCATGAGACAGAAACGTCTGCAAATATTTCACCATCTGAAACTACAGAGGATGAACAGGCAGAGAGAGTGGGAAACAAACAGAAGGGGGATTGTTTGGACAGTGAAGGTCTAGCTGGTGTCAGAAAACTGTTGAGTGATGAAGAGGAGAAAACAGTTACTGATGAGAGTTCAGAAAATGAAGAGAGTATTGGCAAGAAGGATGAAAAACATACTCCCAAAGACAAGGTAAACATTATTCCACTTTCAAGTACAATGTAGCTATTGATTTTTTATTGCTGACTAGGGTTCCAATAGTCAATTTCCAATATATAGCTAATTCAATTAACGTTGTCGCTGAAAAAAGCTCTAAGCCTAAATCTTTGATGAGCTGGAATACATAATTTTTTTTCGTGTCACTGTGACATTATTACAATAAGAAACTCACCGTATGCTTGCAAATTCTACAACTTGGAAACATATTCCTTGATTCGTAGATACCTACAAGAAGTTTGTTAGGTAACAAAAGATAGTGAAAGCTTTAGGCCTTTTGTCAGCGACAACGTTAATTGAAATAGCTATATACCTCACTTGCCAAATATAAAAGAATCAAGACAAGATTACGACTGTTATTAAAGCTCAGTCATTCATAGCAAGACAAGAGTTTTAGCAAATAGCCTCATTATAATTATTTTACATGTGGCAGGAACTGGTCTTTTACTCTACTAATACACCTGTATTTACTGAGCCGCATCAAAACCTATTTTGGATTGCTGCATGAAAGCAAAACATACAAAACTACATTACTGTGAATACAGTATGTCATCCAACTGCTTAATGGAAGTGCATGCATGCTTGGGAACAGAAGTGGAAAAAAAACCCTGGACTATGATTATTAATGGAGCTATTAAGCTGAGAGTTTAAATACCCTTGCCTGGCCTTTTTACAGTCAAACAAGCTCAAGTGTTAACCCCTAGACTTAATTAATGATTTCATTTTACAAAATTTTATTTCACTATTGCATTCAAACTTGCAACATTAACACAAAGTTTCCAAAATTCAAATGAAATGTAGTTTCAAAATTCCATTTCTGATTGGTTAGTATAATGGTTTTACACAGGTACCCCAAGAAAACATTGTAGCATGAAACAAGTTTTACTGAGTTTATGAGCTGCTAAGGCCTTCATCTTGTCCTCCCTGACAAGAAATAATCAGTCTTTATCACCATCAGGTTTATGTAGAACCACATTTCCAGAGGATTGAGAGTTTTAGACAAGGTTATTTCAAATATAGTACTAAACCAACTGAGCCGATGCAAAATATCAAAACTTCCCTAGAAAAATAACAGAGGAGACAAGAAGACATTTTGCCGAGTGTATGTGGAGTTAAATGTAATTGCAGAACAGAAGCTTAGGTTTATGTGCTTTTTTCAGGACAACCCTGATTAATTAATATTAATCCACGGATTATAATAATGATGGATTATAATAGGATTATTATAATCCAGTAATGGATTATTATAATCCAGTAATGGGTTATTATAATCCATTAATGGATTAGATTATTTTAATACTGGATTATAACAATCCATTACTGGACTATAGTAACCCATTACTGGATAATTGTAATAATCCATTATGGACCCATTACTGGATTATAATAATCCTCAAGATTAATATTAATCTGATTAATATTTATCAGGGTTGTTGTGTTTTTTGAGACAATTACAGAAGGCTTCATCCTAAAGGTGTTCATACATGTATATAGATTTGTTTTCATAAGGTATTCTTAAATGAATCGCTATTCCAATTTTACAATCTTCATATATTTTCTACCGTAAATGGACATGAATAATGGAATAATAATTTCAATAATGTAGTCTAGGGGTGAATGCTTGAGCCGGTTTGACTCCACACACAACTCCATACCCCTCCCCTATTCCAACTTACTGTCTTACATGTATACCATAGTAGTGCTACAAGCTGTGTGTGGTCTACAGCAAACGTACACATCTGCATTAATGACTTTGTAATGTACTGTAATAGTCCAGTTTGCAGTTACTAGAGACTGCTGAACTTCCTGACAAAAGGCGCATTTATACAGGGATGGCCTCCTTTTCAAGCAAGACCCATGGGAGTAAATTTGATTTTTCTGTTCTTAATAAAACAAAAATTGAGTTTACTCCCATGGGTCTTTCTTGAAAAGGAAGCTAACCCTGTATAAATGCACCTTTTGTCAGGACGTTCAGCGGTCTCTAGTAATTGGAAACTGGACTATTTGCTGGATTCACAAATTTTTCAATGTTTTCTACTTGATTGTATACATGTAGTTATCAGAAGACCAAGGTCAAACCAAAGAGGACGAGCAAGCAAAGGCCAAGAAAAACAAGAAAGGGAAAAGGAAACAGGAAGCAGATAGACAGAAAAAGAAAGAGAGAAAGAAAAGAAAAGAGGAGGAACAAAGAGAGAAAGCAAAAGACATGAATTTTTTTGAAGGAGAAAAGCGAAACCAAGGAGGTCAAGGGGCAGTGAAGACCTCTGTCAAACAGCAGAGAAAAGAAAAGGGCAAAGAGAAAAACAGACTAACTAAAGATCAGGATTACGAATTTTCTAAAAGAGAATTCCATGATTTCTTAAGCACCATGGAATCTGTTGGCGGTTTTGAAAAATTTAGCCAATATGACAAGAATCAGAAAAAAGCTAAAGGAAAATTTGAACCGAAGAAAAAGCAGATCAATAAACAACCACAACAAGAAAGAGACGACAATGAAAGAGAAGGGGAAGTTGGAAGAGATGAACTGCAAGACAAGGAAGGTCATAAAGGAGGACAAACCAAAGAGGAATATGAATCTTCACGTAAGGAACTCCTCAAATATCTAAGTACTCTGAAAACTGTGGACAATGTAGAAAGATCAAGCAACATTAACCAGGAAAAGCAAGGGATGGCAGAAATTGAAGGGAAGAAGAATGAACAAGAAGTTAAAGGAAAAAGTGAAACACAGGAAGAGGAGCCATTCAAACAACAAGATGATAAGAGTAGTGAAGAGATGTCTGGAAAAGACGAGAGGAAGGAAAACAAGGAAGATTTCAAAAAAGGACAACACAAAGAAAAAGACCAACAAAGTAAACCAGACGAGTTACATGTAAGTTCATTGCAAGCAGATGGTCTGGAGAGAAATGTTGCTCCTGTTGAATGTGTTTTCAGAGAACCAGAAGACATAGTTGAATCAGTGATAAGTGGAATTGGGCCAGAAGACAAACCAGAAAGTGTCGCAGGAAATTCTGTAGAATCCAATATAGCAAAGGAGCGTGAAAGGGATCAACCAGAAAGCACTGAGAATTGGGATAATGAGTATGAACAGGATGAAAGCCATAATAAACCTGTGACATTTACTGAATCGTTACCACCACAGCATATACCAAATCTTACAGTACAGAACCAAGCACCAAATACAGTAAATGTTGAAAATGGTGGAGGAATGGACAAAAGCTCTGCAAACCAGGATACAGTATGCAAGACTGACCATGAAGGACAAAGTACTGGCTCTTCAAAGCAAAACATGGACATTTGTGAAACAGCTGAATCTCCTCAAACACCATGGAAAAATGAGAACAATCAATCTTTTTTCTCAAAAGTTGTGTCTGGTGTGTCATCAGTTTTTGGACTGTCAAACAAACCGCAGGTAAGTAACTATCAAGCTCACTACAGATTCTTGTGCGCATGAGGTTTGCGCATCCCGATGTTTTGCGTGGCTTGCTAAGACTAAAATCTGACCGGGTTTCGTGTGTTGGTCAGTAAGGGTTTGGATAAACAGTTTAAATGAAATATTGCAAAATGATGCAACGTTCGGCATCGCCGACGCCATCCTGACACCACTGTTTCACTCAAATATGGAGTCGAAATCTATAATTTCGCTGTTTAATTTTGACTTCTTGTGATTTTAATACTTAAGCATGGCAGAGATTTTAACATGGCAGAAGCTGTGGTTTTCGAATGCTTGTAACTCACTTCTGGTAAATTACCTTATAATCTGTTTGAGCAGTGATAGAAGGGGGTACAGTTAGTGCTATCGTACAAATTTCTTTGTCAATGACTGCTACGTCATGAGTGTAACCACAGTAACGGAGGTTCAATTATTGTTTCTGCCCACTCCTACGGGACTGTAAACTGTAAGCAGAGGGAAAATTGTCTCCTGGTACCTACATCGTGTACTTTTTTAGAATCCAAGAATCGCTAAAAAAATCTGAGGATAATGAAGAAAAGTGCAGCAACTTTTAAGTCCAACTAACTCACCCATTACTAAAGGTGGAATCGATCGCTAGTGCACACGCTTAAGCAAGTTCTCTCACTGCTTATTTCAGAAGCGCTCTAGGTAGAAAAGTAGAGCCAAAAAAATATTTTGTTTACTTGTGGTGATGGCTATTTCTTTTCAATAGGAAAGACAGCACTATTTTTACGTTGGTGTTCAAGAACGAGCAGATGCTGTGTACTTGGTAATTCATAACAAACCCCTTCGTAGAGATCTATTCCATTATCAGATGGAACCGATAGACCAAGAAAGAGTGTACTGGAGGTTTAAAGCATTTCATCTTGCCCAAAATTGTATGTTTTACTATGTGGTGATACGTGAAAACAAACATTTTCACAATTATGATGACAGATATAAGGATAATCGAATGATGACTGGCTCTAGAAGCGATTACTCAGTGTTCCGCTACCAGAACTATCACAATGATTATGCTGATGGGCTTTTATGGTTTGTTCGTCATATTTATTGTCAGATGGATAAAGGTGAATTATCCCTTAAGGATTCTCTAGTAGAATATGACCAAGTTCGTTTTGGTTATGAAAATTTTCCTGTAAAATCAAGGAAGGATGTAGCGGAATGGGTAGAATGGGAATTGTTGCAGAAAGGGTTAAAGCTCGATCATGTCATTTTCTTGGCGCATGTTATCCAGCACTTTGATCGGAGGCTGCTTTATAATAACCGAAACAATTACCCTGTATTGATAGACCTGATAGACAGTGAAACTTGTGAAACATTGCTAAATGGACTTTGCCGTTGTAGCAAAAATGAATTATCACCACTAATACCCAAAGTTCTGGACCTTGTTGCAAGTCTATTGTGCCAGATACGAAATGGGAAATCACTTATAATGTTTGTGTTGTTGGTTTCTCATATGGGAATCGATTTCATTGATAAACTGCCACCAGATTATGATTTCCAGTGGTCTGAAGAAGATTCATTAGCATTTCTTGAAAGTGATGAAATGCGTTACATTCTCAATGATCCAGGTTGTGTAATGGACAAGAGCCGAGTCTTTGGCTTCATTTTGAAGCGAGCACCATCTGTCGCATCCTTCTGGAAGTTCCGAGAGGTCCTATGTGAAGTCTGTCCTTCATATGCTGATTCATTTCTTGAGTCGTTCAAGAAGGCATGGAAAAACCTTTCTAAACAACAAAGGAGCCGTGAAGTCCTTAGCAAAGCATCTTGGCTGTCTGTCCCGGAAAAAATCAAAGTGGACTTTGCTGTGCCATTCTTTAATGAATTAAGAGAAAGTATCACAAATCTTAATGAGCTGAACTTGGACCAGGAAGAAGCTGTCAAAGTCTTTTTTACAGAAGCAACAGTACTGAAATGTGAAAAGATGAAGGAAGGGTTCCTAGATATTTGCAAGTTTCCTAGCATGTCAAGAATCATTACTGACATCCTCCAAGATGCTGCCTTTAAAGCAGCATGGTGCGACGTTGCCTCAGACGATTTCAAGAAACAACTTTACCACAAGATACTTGCTTTTTCACCTCAAAAACATCAGCAAGAAAGTAACCACGTAGTAAAGGTGTTTAACTACCTTAATCAAGTTTTCTTTGCTTTGGATGTATGCCCCCTTGGTGGCGTTAAAGAAGCCGCGATCAACAAATGCCGTAATGACACAGGAGCTGAAGAACTTATGAAGATGGCAGATGCATATGAGCATATACAAGAACTGCATCCAGAGGTTCGTGAAGAGTATTATGTCTGCCTGCAGCGCTCCATAGAGAAGGAAGTGAAAAAAGAAACAAGCATCATTGAGCTTCTGAAAACATTCAAGGTGGAGGATGAAAAGCAAAAGAGCAAAGTTGAGAGGTAAGTGGACAGGATGATTATTTCAGTTGTTACTAATATGATTATGTATGTATAAATCATGTCATTATACTAAGCATATGGATACAGCTTTGAGGATCTTTATATCAATAGAGGACAGCGTTTTTAGCTAATACTTACATGAACTCGAAAGTGTACGGTCAGCCAACTGCAGCTTAGGTCATTTATAATAAAACTGATCAAAAGACCTGTTATTACACGCAAATTCTAGTATTGTGTACCCTTTTGATGTTGCGCTTGCTCCTTAAAACGGAATCATTAATGACTGGGCGACTAAAACAGTTTAACTTCCTTTGAACCAAAAAATGAATCTCCATCTGTTTCAGAATTACCAAAGAAACAATGTGCTGCCTTTGTAAAGATTTAAGCATTTCAAGAGATTCCAAAGGATTAAAAACGGATGATCTTGAGAAGGTTCTTGAAGATGTTATGAAAAAACGCCGTGTGTGGATGGCACTTTTAGATGCTTGGCCTTCATGGCAGACATTTGAAGAGTTTCCACAAATTGCCTTCCTGGTAAAAGAACTCCATCAGTTAGAGCAAGACCTAAATGAGGCCAACATCAGAATCGTTGACCTAAGACGTCTGAGCAGTAAAGAGGAGGACGTGGATATTCTACAAAAATTGTTTTCGGTATTCGTTAATCCAAACGATGAAAGCCAAATAAGTAGACTACTGTCATCTTGTTTCGAAAAACAAAACGATGGATTGAAGAAACTTGAAAACCTGTTGAAAGCAGTTGATTTTGTCAAGACAAAAACAGCAAACACCGTGAACATAACAGATATTGATGAGATTCTTGACGAAATCGCATTCAAGAAGAGAAGCTATGAAGATACACTATTATCCGAAATTCTTCATGAAGACTACTTGACCGTCGCTGAACCGTTTCTTCATCGACTGGAAGATTTGGAACATTTGCAGCAGTTCCAAGTGTATAGAAACGCGGCTATGATGCGTTTGAGAGAGGAGTACGATCCATCAGATTCAGATGAGTCAGAATGCGTCCTGCAAGTACTTACGGAGGAGGGAAGTTTTCGTTTGACCGAATTATGTGAACCCCTTTTGGACGCAGTAGGAAGAATGCATATAACCGAGGCAAAGTTTCTTCTAGAAGGAGTCACTGAATCCAACTTAGAATCAGAGCTAGATTTCATTCGTCGACGCACCAACAATCAGAAGTTTGATGGCGTTGTGAAAGAGTTCTTAGTGAGATTTATCAATTTTGATGAAATGCGCGAAAACCTGAAGTCGCTGTCTGATTTGCTACTTTGTTTAAACCTTTCTTATGAAGTACAAGTGGCGAAACTCTTTACATTCTATCTTAATAAGAAAGAAGATTATAAAGATCTACAAGAATTATATGACGCGACAGAAAAGGTTATTGATATAGAGACGTCGTTACGTGGACCGAAAGGAGACATAGTTAAAGAACTAGCTGAGGCACCAGAACTCGTAAAGCTTTTACAAGATACAGCTAATGATGACGTTCGAAATTTGATCGATGCAGTTGAGGAACACTCTGAAACTACAGTCAAAGCAAAAGAAGTATCCGATTTCATCGAAATACACAAGCTCTTTTCTCCAGTATTTAAAGCTGCCCATGCCCAGTTTTCTGTAGTTTTGAGTAAACGACTTCGCTCTATTCCGGATGATGAAGCTGGTTTAGTAGCAGCAAGGATTAAAGACAGCGGTTACAAGGCTCACAGTCTCAGAAACGTGTACAAAAATGTTGCAAATCGAGGGGAGATGACAAAGGAGATTGTCGAGGCGGCTCTCAAAAAGGGGATATTCAAAATTTCCTCATCCAAGCAAGATGAAACCTGGAAGTACAGTTTAACGTATGGAGACGATCAGAAAAACGCCATTACACACAACATGGAAAGATTGCAAGACATCAAGAGTCGATCTCTATTGATCGTTAATTCAGAGAAAAAACAGATTAGGAGTTCCGCAAATGAGGTCAATTATCACGATTTCATTGATCAAATTGACCTACTCAATGAAATTGTTGCTACTGGCGAAGCTCTCCAACAATCTGGCCACCCTGAATTTCAAGACTTTTGGTGCGACTGCAGTTCCTTGAAGGACATTCAAGCCAAAAATCAAGAGCTGAGCGATAATCTACTTAAGTGGAAGAGAACAGTTGAAGTTGCAAGAGATTCAAACTTCTATTTGAATTTTTTCCACCCAAAGCACTTGTGGATTTTGAAAGACTTCTTCACTGGGAACTGCAATCCTGCTGTTAAAGAAGAGGCTCTCTCGCTTCTTAGGTTTGTGGATGGTGCTGTGACGATGAAATCCATGACTGAATTTGATAACGATCTAGAAATTGAAGATGGCGTTAATTATGACGTACAGTTTAGTCAGATCGGAATGTGCTTAGAAAGATTCTTTGGCAGTAGCTCGAGACAGTTTCAAGAAATGACAGGTGTCGGTGCAAAGCGGGGGCTATCAGTAACGGTTCTTGATAATAACAGCACTCAAACTGCCGCTGTAGTGATGGCACTTTACAAGGACTTGCCTCTTCACCCTAATAAGATATTATTCTGTCATGAAAACTCAACATGGGATGAAATTATGCTTTTCCTCCGACGATGTTTTTCAGTTCAAAGTAACAACGTTCCTTACTGCCTTGCTAACGTTGAAAGCCTTGAAACCGACATGCAGTTTCAGCTTGTAGATGCCATAAGATATTTCCAAGCCAAATGTTCACGGTACTGGCTGGTTCTCATTTGTCGTGGAGGGGATCAGCATCATATCGTCAACCAGTTTCGTGAATGTGCATCAAGGAAAACAGCAGCGATGTCAGATCAAGCAATAAAACGTGTATTCTCGTCCAAGTGTCCAGATGTCTTTACGGTGACTTCAGATCTTCCTGGGCTTGGTAAGACTGAGCTCATACACGAAGAAGCGTCCAAGAAGCGGAAGAAACTTGTTTGCTTCCCAATAAATGGACCTGTGGAACGTCACAAGCTAGTACATCGACTGTCAAACTTGGGTCTTAATCAAGACAGCTTTCTTCATATCGATATCTCCGAGGTAGACGACCCTCTCTTGGTTGACAGCTTCCTTTTTGAGTTGATTGTATTGGGAATGGTTTCGTCTTCAACAAAGCTGTTTCACCTTCCGACTTCTTCAATCGCTATTGAAGTCGCGAACACACTCCAACATCATCTTAGAGATGACTTAACTACCACCAAGTGCTTCAAACGAAACCATGTGAGCTGGGAGAACTTCAGGAACTTTATTTGCAGCCAGGAGAACGAAAGTGCAATCCAAATAGTTTGTCAGTACCTCCATACATATGAAAGAAAAAGCTTAGAGACGGACTCACTAAGCTCCAAAGATCTTAAAAGTGGAAAGCCTTTAAGTGAGAGTGAATGTAGGCGTCTGTTGAAAAAATACTCACCAATTAAGTGGGGTGATATGTCTTTCAACACTGTGGAGATATTTTTGAATGTTTTGGCAGCACAGCTGAGAAGATTCTCATCAAGCCCATTCTTTCGCCCAGAATTCTTGAAAGATACTATAAAGGAAACTGGGGACATTCGTGTGCGACTGTTTGAGGCTTTGAAAGATGTGTCTATCGAGTTTGCTAAGAGATCCGTAGAAGCCTGTAAAGAAGTTCAAACATTTGCTCTGTGGCAGAAAATTGTGAAGTCAAAGAAGGAAACAGCCAGGAAAATGGTTGACCGCGTGGAAGGGATGGTGCGATGGGCAGAGGAAAACCATCTCGTTGTAATGTTCCAGGAAGCGGGCTCAATTTCGGCCCTGTTTCGAGAGCTAAAAAAGGTTCCAAAACAAGTCCAAGAACTTTTTGAGAGTCAGAATGCGAAGCTAAGAGACTTAGAAGACCTGACTGAAGACGAGCTTGAGGTAAAGCTGAGAAAGATTCTGATTGTGGATTCCAAGAGCCCAAACGAAAATGATTGCGAAAGCTATGTCCTTACACCCGATAATATCTTGAAGATGGTACTGATTGTTCAGAGAATCCGTGCAGGAGTTCCCGTGATTGTGATGGGTGAGACAGGTTGCGGAAAAACCAGCCTGGTACGATACCTTGCCAAGAGCTGCAATGCTCAGCTCTCTGTGATGAACTTCCATGCGGGAATCTACGAGGATGACATTGTCGAATTTACAAGAAAACAGATTAAGAAAGCTGAAGAAGACCAGGGAAAGCAAGTGTGGGTGTTCTTTGATGAAATAAACACATGCGATTATCTTGGTCTAATCAATGATATCATCTGCCACAGATGCCTCAATGGAGAAGAGCTTCCCCCTAATATCGTCTTTATAGCCGCCTGCAACCCATATTGCTTGAGATCGTCCAATAGCATTACCACTGCCGGTCTTGCTGGCAAAAGTCTTACCGATGAGTATTCAAATCTCGTCTACAGAGTGAAACCTCTTCCAGAAACGATGATGGACTATGTCTGGGATTATGGGTCTCTTGATCCTAAAGATGAACGAGCATACATAAGGCGCATGGTGGGTAAACTGAACTCAAAGAATTCAGAGTTATTGGTGGATCTGCTTGCAACTTCCCAAGAATTTATTCGTCAGCATCAAAGTCGATATAGTGTCAGCCTTCGCGATGTACGTCGGTGCATTCTTCTTGCCGAGTGGTTTATGAAGGTGATTAAAAATCGTCCGCGGATTGCTGTACATAAACTCAGCCCCAAAGCAAGACACATTTATTTTGCTGCACAGAAATACGGCCTAGAAGACAGATCTGTTGTTTTAGCCCTGGCCCATTCATACCAGTCCCGTATCGCGTCTAGCGACATAAGGCAAAAGTTTCGATCAAAGCTTGAGCAAGTTTACCTAAGACACCAAAAAGGTATAACAGCAACTGATTTTGACAACCTAGTGAGATCTGAACAAGAGGAATACCTTGCCAGAATGGAGCTTCCAGAGGGCACGGCTCGCAATACTGCCCTCAGAGAGAACGTGTTTGTCATGCTGGTGTGCATCCTCAACAGAATCCCAGTGTTCGTGGTTGGTAAACCTGGCTGTAGCAAGTCCCTTTCCATGCAAGTGATCGTGAGCAACCTTCGTGGAAAAGATTCCAAAGACAGCTTTTTCAAAACGCTTCCCCAGCTGCTTGTTGTTTCATATCAAGGCTCAGAATCCTCAACCTCAGAGGGAATACTCAAGGTAATTACGAAACATCATTGTACTTTAAAAGAATTTGAGTTTCTTAACACTTGTCCAATTCATTTTATTTCATCTTAATCATTTCGTTTTCATTTGGTTTGTGAACATGATATAGCCGGCAACCTTAAATCACTGGTTGAAATAATTCTATTCCGAACTAAACAAATCCTTACGTTGTGTCTGTAGTGAAGCTGTTTTCCAATAAGCTTTTACACTGGATAATAATAATTTAATTGTGAAACAGTTTCCACTACTTACGCTTTGCTTACCGCAAAACCTACTAGTCTTTCAATCCACTTTTTTAATCTGGTCAGGTTTTTGCCAAAGCTCAAAAGTACAGAGAGGAAAACAAAGTGGACGAGTCCCTCCCAGTTGTACTTTTAGATGAAGTTGGTCTTGCAGAAGTATCGAAGTACAACCCTTTGAAGGTACTCCATCGTCTTCTTGAACCAGAAGAGAAAGAACTACCAGATGTAGCCGTAGTTGGCATTTCAAATTGGGCTCTGGATGCTGCAAAAATGAATCGAGCCATTCACTTGTCAAGACCTGAACCAACATTGGCAGACCTAGAAGAAACAGGACAATCCATTCTAGAAGCTCAACTGGAAACTTTGAATGAAGATGCTCTTCAAGGTCAGTAACTAATGTCTCTTAGTAAACAGGAGTTAAGATCTACTCTAGCCATGCCATCGTACACAAATAAAAATTTATGACGATGAAAATGGAATGATTGGAATGGTAAAGAGGTTCTTAAACAGTAGTTTGATGAGACAATCTTGTTTGATTTTGACATTACAACTTCTGCACGTCAATCCATCTTTGTGTTGATATCCGATTACATACTACCACTGTTAGATATTTTAGTGTAAGTATTTTTAAATCTTTCGGTCTCCCTTGACTTCATACTCAAAATTTCAGTATAATTACTGAAAATAATTTTTGTAAGTATTTTTCCATTTAGATTCTAACTTCTGGATCAGACCAATAACACCCACCATCTCTAGTTAATTACTGTAACTCTGCTTCCCATTTTCATGCATGGCGATTGGTAAATAGAGACAGAAAGCCGCCATACTGATGATACAGAACTGATTAAAAATAATTTAAGTGGCCACGGGTTCCACGTGCCGCACAGTACGTTGTGGATTGATATAATAGTTCTTGAATATTTATTGATCAGTATGATAATTCTCCAGGCTTAGATGAGAACATGCTGAGATGTCTAGCAAAGTCATATCATCAATACCAGAGGGAACAAGTGCATCAAAATTTTCACGGTCTAAGAGATTACTACTCCTTAATCAAGTGCTTGAGTCAAAGTCTGATTAAAAAGGTACGTTTTTGATGTAACTGCGCTGATTGCCATTGATACGTTTTTCTGATAGTCTACAAATGATTTCAGGAGGCTGAACCATCAGTTGGGTTTCGAGCAGCAAGTACGTTTCGTTCCTTGCAAAGAAACTTTGGTGGCCTTTCCAGGAAGGATAATAAAATTGAAGACATATTTGTAGAGAACGTGAGATCTCTAGAACACCACCACGAACTGGATATCAAACAAGACTTTCCAGTTACAGACTTGATAACCGAAAATTTGAAAGACCAGTCTGCTCGTCACTTGATGCTGATCACAAGTGGAGAGTCGGCCTTTGGAATAATTGATGAAACTTTGTCAGATATGGGCAAAGAAAAGGTGATCATCAATGGCAGCAATTTTGAAGAAGATCACTCTGAAGACTACAGCTACAGAACACTAAGTCGCATCATCCTTTACATGGAAAGAGAATGTGTATTAGTCCTAAGAGATTTGGAGAGTGTCTATGGAAGCTTGTATGACATGCTGAACCAAAACTACGTGGTCGTTGGTCAAAAGAAGAATTGCCGAGTTGCCCTTGGACCCTACAGTAATCCAATGTGCCAGGTGCGTTAATTAGAGTACCAGTACTCTAATCGTGTCTTTTTACGTTATTGATCGTTTTGTTTGAATTTTAGGTCCATGACGGCTTTCGCTGCATTGTACTTGTTGACGAGGAAAAAGTTGACTACACAGACCCGCCATTCTTGAATCGATTTGAGAAGCAACTTCTTCGATACACTGATGTAATGAAATACCATGAACTTGAAGTGTTTTCACAGCTTCAAAAATGGGTCCAAGATTTCAGTTATATCGAAGACAACGCCTTCAACGAAAGAGACGTCTTTCTGGGACTTAAAGATGACACCCTTGCCTCACTGGTGCTTCTCACCCGTCATAACAGCTCAACGGACGATTTGCTTCAGAGATGCAAGGAAAAGCTTTTAGATATCGCAACACCCGATGGTGTTTTGCGAAGCCTTCATTCAACACAGTACAAGAATGACCCACAAGAAGTAAAATCCCTTTGCGAAAATTATTTCTTTGAGAAACCTTTCCACAATGGTCTCAAGGGATTCATCGAGTTCTTTTATGGCGAAGAATCGCAAGAACAACAGAGCAGCTTCATATTTCAGCCTGAAGTACTTTGTTGTGACCCACTCAAGTATTCACACACATGTTGCTAAATGCCTCCAAGGATTACTCACTTGTCAAGTTGAAAGACTTGGGGCATTCAAGTCTGAAAGACAGCTTTCAAAGACCATTCAGCAATTCTGGCAAGATTCAACCAAGAAAGACCTTCTGGTGTTTCAGTGCAAACCAAGCATCGATGCCGAACACATGGTTCTTATGAAATCGACCATTGAGCAGTGCCACGCAAACTACCTCATGAGGTGTGCTAACGAAGGAAAGACCCCTACCAAGAGCGTTTGTATCATCGTTCACCTCCAGAGAGGAGAATCTTCTGAAAACTCTAATGGATGGCAATTTAGCTTTCTAAACGACTGGAAGCAGGGAGTTGTTGATGCTCTCGAAGAACCTGATGTCCAAATCTCCAAGATCCTTGGGAAAAAAGTGGCGTCACTTCTGGAGGAGGGAATACTTTCTCTGCAGAAGATCATGACTAGCAAATTGATGTGGTGTTTCACACGTCTTAAGTATCCACAAGACTCCCCAGTTAACCAAGAAAGTGTCCATCATCAAGTGGCGAATCTGAAGTCCAATAAACCAATGATGGAATACTTGATGAAAATTGTCCTACGATGGATCACTAGCCACCATGAAATTGAGGAAGATAGATGTCTGTCCGCCAACCTTCGGGCTTGTGATTGGCAGGTGAAAGTGGCTTGTAGCAAAAACGCATTGTTGCGATCTTCGACGTTGTCAGGGGCTTTATTACGCTATGTTGACAATATTGTTCGTCAGCCTTTGGCCAAGGTAAATTATATATAAGATCTAAAAATATTTCTTTGTAGTGTGCAATAAGGATGAGGTTTTTACGTCTTGGTGGGAAACCAAGTAAAATTTCAAATCAGTTTTATGAAAATAAGTGTAGATGAATAACTTCGTATTCCTAACTCTTCGGCAGTAAATCTGATAAATCTAATAGATACTGAGATCCATTGCTGAATTGACTTCTTTCTTTATTCTTTAGGCAATTTTCCTTATTGAAGACCGCCTGTCATTTGAATGCTGTGAACGAGTTTTGAAAAAATGTCATGGTAACGTTAATGACGCCCAACTCTTCTTAGCTGACTTGATCACTGATGAGAAGTTGTTCAACATCGATGATATCCCTGATCCTCACGAGCCCCACTGCTATGTTCTTACCCAAACAGATGTGATAAGTTCCTTGAACTTTCCATTCTCGCTTATTTTCAACGGGAAAATCGACAGCCTAAAAGACAGTTACCTTTCCAAATTGAAGAATCTTGAAAACGAGGAGCAGTCTTGTGACCATCTCATAGAGGATCTTCAAGATGATATTCGAAATAGTGTCCCGCAACTATTCAGAAATGATTGGGTGAATAAAAATCTTGAAAGGTACGTCGAGGACGTATTCGATTTTGCGTCTGCGAGGTATTCTGAAGTATCAAGAGAACAAAGACTGAAGATCATGAAAGCTGCATGTGCAGAGCACTTGAAGCAATTACCAGAATGTGATGGTAAAGCTCTCCTTTCTCAGATCTATTTATTCTTATGGAAACAGGAATCTAATTTGTTCGCCATCCTGCAACTATTTTCGTGTTGCAAATCAATCCTTGATAAAGATTTAAATCATCTGACAAGGAACGACGTCCGCGCTTTTAAAGATACTTTGGTGGATGGTGTCAGCTTGAAGACTTCGTATAAAAGAAGAAATGTCCACACTGAAGATTGGGATGATCGTGGAGGTGACGATGAGACTGGAGACACTGACGATGACTCTGACGGTACTGAAGGCAGTGATAGCGACCAAAGTGATGATGAGAGTGACAGTGATGATGCTGAAGAGGACCACGTCAGTGATTATGATGATGAGGAGAAGGATGATACTGAAAGCGAGAGCGATGAGAGTGATAGCAGTAGCACCAGCTGTGATGAATATACAATTGATGAAAACCAAGGTGAAGTTAAAGGACGCAAGATCAGCAACTTGAATGCCAGCTATGATCGCAGTGATGAGGAGGACGACAACTTGCACGAAACTAAAGATCAGGATGTCAAAAATGAAGGAGAGGGCGAAGAAGACGCTGACGATGTCACTGAACCTCTGAAAGCGCCATTTTTGCAAACGTTCCTTGATTCGTTATGTGAGAGTTTATTGCCAAAGAAGGAGCTCGTTTTAAAGCTCGGTGGTCCTAAAAACTGGCAGAAAATGGCCAACACCTTCATATCACTAGTTGCAAAGTCCGAGCTTGAAGAAACAAGTCTTTACATTTACCTCAGGATCTGCAGTGACTTTACAAATACGGTTCTTGATCCACACAATCTTCAGAATCCAAATGCTTTGTACATGCTGAACGAGCTATGTTACAGAGGAGAAAGACTAGGAGATCCTCGAAACTGTTTCCATGAGATATTTGACGTAATGGACGACATGGAAAATCTGGGCACAGAAGCAAATAAATTCAAGGTCAGCTTTTTATCAAGATGTCTTGAAGGGTGTGAAACGGAAGAGTTTTTTCAAGAGATCGTGTCTACAGGCAGCTCCTTCACAGATAAGGAAACTCTCGAAATGGCAAGTCCATTGGTCTTTGACATCATGACCCACACATTCTTTTTGATGGACTGTGAAGGCTTGGAAGTTTCCTATTCGTCCCTTCTTGAAGGCAATGCCAGTAACGAATCTCTTCAGGTGTTGGATCAAGCACTAAAAGATGCAGTATCAAAAGCCAATGGAGTGATAGATTGCCCCTTTGTAGCAGTTTGTTTAGACGCCATCAACAAGTTGATGCCTGATGTTGATGTGTTGTCTGATCCTTCAGAGTTCTCTAATTCAAGCAGTGAAGTCATAACCTGTCTTAAGACCTCGGCGACGATTGTCAAGGAACCTCGTGACAAACAGAGCTTATTCAGGCTACTTACCGCTGTGTCTTACGTCAGGTCATTTCTGACATCGTTGGCTGAATTGATACACGACACTCCTACTCTGTTAAAGACAGATTCGAAGTACGCAAGCCTCTTTGAATATTTGAATTCCGTTTTTGAGGTTCCAATGGGCAATTCAACAAACTTTCCTCGCAAAGCTTCAACTCTACTCTATTTACTCAAAGAGTTGAGAAGATATTTTTCCTTGTATGAATTGCGAAATCTGTGCCAAGATGCCAGTCAGCTAAGTATTTTAACATCCTTACCTTGGACCGATCAACTCAGCATGTCTCCATGCCATATCGTCAGAGACTCATCCGTTAAGACTAAAGTGAGAAAGGCTCTTAATCTCTTGATGGAATCCAACGACTCCAGCCTTGTCGAAGATATATGCTCCAAGTTGTCTTCCAACGCGAAACTAAGGATGGCTTTCGCTGCTGTTGTGATGGAGGATCTATATTTGCCACCAATCCATGTCGATGCAATGGATAAGGCAGCAGACACCCTTGTCCAACTGATGCCTTATGGATTATCTCGCCCTTACAAGCGCCTCATTCTGCTCTTAACTGGAAAAGAAGACTTTAAGATCATTTTTCACGGACATTCTATCAACACTGCAAAGCCAACCAAGATCGTCCTTCATTTACTAGCCATTTTAGCTTCTGAAATGAGTCCACAAGAAATGGCTGATCGACCCTTCTTTTCTTTCCTCCTCGAGCCATTGAAAGCAGCAGGAGGATGTGTATTGAGCAATCCAGACAAGTTTAATCAAATGCAAGGAAAAATGTTTCATGTTTCTGCATGTTTATGTGGAACTGCTTTTGTGAGAAATGATGAGCAAGGGGCCTGTCCCA
This sequence comes from Telmatactis stephensoni, assembly GCA_029948255.1. Classification (NCBI taxonomy): domain Eukaryota; kingdom Metazoa; phylum Cnidaria; class Anthozoa; order Actiniaria; family Isophelliidae; genus Telmatactis; species Telmatactis stephensoni. The sequence goes on from JALIZF010001839.1 coordinate 804,274, forward strand.
AACTCCGGAAGATTTGCTCGACATCTCCAGTTGATTCCAGAATATCGCCACATACGTCAACGAGAGAACTTTCAATGTGCCTGGCAGAAATAGCAGAAGACGATTTCTGTGTGACTGGTATGACTCCCTCTAGCTTCAGATTGCTTCATCTCCTAGTTCATTCAGCTCTATATGCCGGAATATCCATCAAAATGTTCACGGAGGGCGAATTGGCGAAGATTTTATGCGCAGATGCTACTGGTGGTGCCACTGAGCTTTGCTTCAAAGAGATCCAAAATGATCTACTAGTGCTTCAGAGGCTGTGGGGATGTAGTGAAGATGAGACGATATCTACTATACACCAACTAACTGAAGATCTTTCAAGCTTCGTTACCAAACCCATTGGTGGACCGACCTTGACTGAAAAATCGAGAAGACAATGGCAAAAAGAATTTACTGACAAAGTTGAGAACCTTCTTCCTAGGCAAACTGCAACCATTCCACAAGCTCACCTCTCCTCCTTGGAGGCTCAAATAGAGGAAAAAGACCCCATCGACAACTTTGCTGTCGACGATCGAAACAGATGGCTCCCTCGTTTGTTTCGCTGTACCAAAGAGACAACATTTGATGATCTATGTTCAAACTATCACACTTCCAATGATTCCGAGAAGAAAAAGCATCCGCTTATCGCCTTATTCTTAAAATACTTCAAAATCCTACCAAAACAGCCACATCTTTACCACCTGGTCAACTTCTCCAACATGTTGGAGCAGCGTTTTGGGAGACGCTTGAGTCGCAGCAAGGCCAAGAAGTACATAGAAGATGTGATCAAAGAAGAGCCCGATCACTATGAAGAGCTGAAAGAAGCTTTAGACAAGTTTTGCCTGTCGTGGGAATTCGTGAGGTCAGAATTGAAAAAAGAGCTTGGAGAGGATGTTCTTCATCTAAGTGAAACGTCTCCGTGTTCTTACTTCTTGGTTGACCCAGATTCCGACGGGAGGTTCTTGCAAGCTGCCATTCAAGTACTCCAGAGAATACATAATAGTTTTCAAGGTAGGTTGGTGTAGTACTCTGTGTGCAGTTGAGTTTGTACGTCTGTACGTAGTAAAAGAAAAAAATGACGTTTTGTGAATTCGAAATGCATTTGCACGTATTTTCCCTTAGATGAAGTGCTTCATTTGGCCATGGAAGGATCATGCAAAGCGTTGGACTTCTTGAAGACATCTGAAACCTCCTGTTCCATGCCTTTGGTTCACGTTCAAGACGTTTTGGAAGATGAGATCGTTTGCTTCGAATGGGATGATCAGATTTTGTGTCATTCACACAATAACACGGACTATGGAAGAGGAAAGGAAATCATTTATGACTTTGACAAAATTGAACGTGAATTGGCAGGAAGGTTTTTAATCAAAAAGGTTGGTTTACTGAAATAAGTCAGCTAAATATGAAAATTCCTTAATTTTGATTCCACTGCACATTATGAACAACATAACATACACAATCATTAACGCTTAGGCTGGTTGGCCAGCCAAATGTCCATTTGCATGAGGGGGTACATGTCAGTTGTTTGACTTGGGTAGTGTAGCTTGTTCCAAATTAGAATTTTAAAACTTTATTGTGCATAGTGGGTCTATATTTCGTAGTATTTTGTTTTTTCAAAAAATGAGTGTATGTTTTTTGACTTCAGGTTTATCTTGGTACACCTGGAGGTCTCAGACGCTTCCCCTACAGCAACGAACTTTTCCGTACTTGTACAAATATTCTTAATGACGTCAGTCTACACGTTCGTCAAGTACCTATCGATGCTGCCATGCAAAACCGATTGAGCGTGACGAAAGACAAAAGTTTGGAATGTGTCCAAGATTTGTTGGAACACTTAGAAGTTATTATATGTTGGGTAGCCAAGACAACTCATTTGGACCCAGAAATGCCACTGCTGGATTACGTTGAAAGGTAAAATGCACATTAGTCTACACCCAACACTTGGCTTATGTTGTCCTCTCTCTCTTTCAGACTCATTTTTGGATACCATCTTTTTTTTATTTCATTGAGAGATTTGTCGCAAAACTAGCGATCGTGACCCAGAACCTCGGAAGAAGCGTTATCTTTTCGAAACAAAGATTTTGGCCCTGTCACTAGTTAGTTTGTTTAGTCTGCCTGCCTGCCTGCCTGCCTGCCTGCCTGCCTGTCTGTCTGTCTGTCTGTCTGTCTGTCTGTCTGTCTGTCTGTCGGTCGGTCGGTCGGTCGGTCGGTCTGTCTGGGTCGGTCGGTCGGTCGGTCTGTCTGTCGGTCGGTCTGTCTGGGTCGGTCGGTCTGTTTGTTTGTTTGTTTGTTTGTTTGTTTGTTTGTTTGTTTGTTTGTTTGTTTGTTTGTTTGTTTGTTCTCTCTGATTAGGTTGATTCCATTGTTCTTTTCTCTCCAGGAAGCTGCCTCAATCCAATCTCCTTCCACAAAAACTATTCCAAGATCCCACAAAGGAATTTAAAGTCTGCCATGTTGTGAGTATGTACCAGACATTGGAGGAAATCTTCTCTGCTTTTGCCTCCAAGAACGTTAGTGACAAGTACCGCAATGTACTCTCCAAAGACGCGATGGAATGGCTCCACAAGGTATTGATACAATAGTGTTATACAGTCATACCTCAGTTAATCAGCCACTTTCAGTACATCAGTTGATAAGTGTACGCTTGAAAGAGATTGGTCGTTTTGTAAATAGGAGAACCCATTGGAGACTCTCAAGTGACAGAGGGTGTCTGTCTTAGAGGGTTTACCTCACCCTTATAAAAATAGATTTCAAACTGCTCTTTGTGCATAATGTTAAAGTAAATTGGATTTATAAATCTGTAGTTATTTTGATATGAAAAAGATTGATGACATTGTTTTAGTTATGCACAACCGACCTGTTGTCCCGAATATGTGTGCTCACTCCGTTATTAGGAATACCGTAATCAGCAGTTCTCTGTATGCCAATCAAAATAATTGACCACAAAAAAAAAGATATAATTATTAACCGATTGATCGATGAATAGAATTGAATGTTCAATAACTTATAAAGATCTAGGATATCAGAAATAGCGTTACTTATGTTTGTATGTAACTTGTTACTAAAGAAATTGCACTCAGCCACTGGCTATTTAATCGACGCATATGAATCCATAACACAAGAGTACTAAAACTATTCTTCATTTGATGAAACGTGAAACGAGAAGATAAATCATACTGATCTTTTTTACTTGAATATTTCGACTACTATTTCTTCATTTATTAAGACTACAGATAATCTTGGTGCTGACAAAGTAGACAAACTTACTGTGGTGTTAACAGCTCTACGTAGATTCATCTTCCGCTACTTACTATCAGATCAAGAGGACTATTGGTCCAGAGACCCAAACGAAGACGTCGTCAATCAACTTGATGACCCCTCCCTCTGGTCTCTAACTATGACGTCACACAGCACTGACACCAGCGCAGAAGAATCGACACCAGTCTTCAAGCAGCTTATCAGCGAGTTTGTACCACGAGTAATGCGTGCCGGTGAAGTGTATTCAGTGATGATGTTTTATGATGAGTTTGTGAAGGTAAGATGAGACAAAGGTGAAAGTGATGACATTTTATTTCATTTTATTTTTTATCTGCACCTGCACCACTTTCAAAACGTTTTACGTTGAGCACCCTCATCCTGCACAAAGCTCACAAGAATCTTCACAGAAGGAGGTGGGCTCAACTTGGAAGAAGAAGATATTCAGTTGAGTTTACGTAAGGTGCAATCCGTGATCCCAGTTTGGTGTCTGGAAATGACACGGATCGAAACACCGAAACTGCACATTCACATTAGAGCTAACTGACATCCATTGTTTGTTATTTTTATAGGCAAGAGACAAGAAAAGAGAGCTCGCCAAGAAAACTCCAAGCAAAAAAACTCGACCTAAACTGGCCGCTAGTTTTAAAAAGTCCCGATTTGCATAAAGGACCCGTAAACAATAAATTTCTTTTTCACAGAACTTTATTGATACTCAAGTGACAATGGTGATCTATTGCTTGTTTGGGTCTATATTAGAAGTTACAGTTAGTACATAGAAGTTATTCATTAGTACACAAGGTCGTAGTTGAGACGTTCGTATCCACATTAGTGTAATCGTACTAGTCTGAAAATTTAGGTGGCGTTCACACTTGGTTACATGGCAGTACAGTGTACGAGGAACTTGCCACTGACTACTTTTTCTCAAAAGCAAAAGCCACTCAATTTGACATTCTGCACATGTCTCGTCTCGACACAAGGTCATGCTTAGGTAACTATCTTTGGGGCATGCCTTTAAAATCTTGGAATCGAGTGCTTTTGCTCCTAGTGTGAACGGGACACACTTTTTATACTCCCTGCTTCATGAGAAAGCGTGTGCGTACCGACAGAAATTGCAAACAAAAAGCAACAGCACTATTAGGCATACCTTTACTTTTCATGGTTGTTAATGTGAATATTATCAGATGATGTTTTATAATATAGTTTACATTTGGTTATGTTTTAAAACTTTGGTTTGTCAATCAGTAGAAAATGATCTTGGGTGTTCAGTTGAACTAGAGGACAAAAACTGCCATTCTATTTTTCTTCTCTACCTCCCCTCCCTTATTGAGGACGTTCACAGCATCTTATGCGTGTAGTGCACGTTTATTTCTCAACTAATTTTTAGCTTGGGTTGCCGGTCGGCACGCATGCACAAAGAAAATCAACAAACGCAAAAACGAAAGAATGTTATTCGTCTATTCATTCTAATTTGTCCATTCGTTTGGTTTGTATTTTAGATTTGAAAGTGCGCCACAAATGAGTAACTCACCATAGGTCAAGGTCAATGCGTGAGCGCGTTGCGGGTTGATTGGAAAACCCGCGAAATTGTTAAGCCAGTGGTAGTTACATGCCGCAATTTTTGCTCCCGCAGGTAACGCAATTTTAAATTTTGTTGAAGAGAAAAAATTGCAACGTCTATTATCACTCTGCAACATTAATTCAATATGAGGTGTGCAATATTCAATATGTTGCAGAGAAAAGTTCTAACTTTTAAACTTTCTGCAACAAATTGTGTTGCCGGAAATAGTCCACTTTCGATATCCTGGCGGAGTGATCACGCACAAAGAGGCTGCGGGGAAACAAAAGATTACTCAATTGTTTGACCGGAGCCTCGTCTTGAATTGCTTTGTGCATGAATATCAAAAGTGGGCTATCATTGTAGACGTTGCGCAGACAGCGCTTGCCTCAATGTTTTCCTAATATAATCCTCTTAGGAGATACTTTTATTTGTTTGAAGTGCGTTAATTGGTAAGATACGAAAGAATATTCAACCACGAACAAAAAATGTTATTGGAGAAACTGAGGCAAGCGAATTGCCAGTGCGAGAAAGAAATTTCAGCGTGTATCACCGGCTTTAGCTGTCAAGGGATTTCACACAATTTGCTAGTTTTTAAACAAAACTGAACGATAAATATTCATCAGTTGGTAGAATTATATCTCAAGGGACGTTATCTTTAAGAATGTTGTTGCCTTTGTCTTACTTTCGAGAAAATATGCATACTGAGCTTCGCTTGAGTCACAAGTACGAAGAGCAATTCAGTACATTTGAACTGGTTCTCTGAAGTCTGCCGCTATAAAACATTAAAAGGTAAGCAGACAAACAATTTATTGCATCTATTCTAATATTTTTGTTATCTGAATTGTATTCTTTGAGAGCCTTATTCTTGGATTTCTCTTGATGCGAATTGTGCACCTCATTCTAAGTTACATTTGGATTCGTTCGGAATTTTCCCTCCAAATTATATCGCTCTAATCTAGCTTCTGCACGTTTTGTCTCCGACCGGCTAGGCATGTAAATCGAAACAAATTCGTTTTTTTAGTTCAGGAATTATAGTATAACTTCAGCTTACTGCATGATTTGTACTTTGCCGTGTTTTCTTTTTTCTGGGATAATGACGATCCAAGATCGACAGGATGCGGGAGCTGGCTGGTTTGGGAGACGGGATTCTGGATGAAAGCCAAACTACAAGCGAGAATCGGGAATATTAATCTCGAACAGAGCGGGATTTCGTGTTTTTAAGTCGGATCGGCCTAATACGGGAATCTTTAATCTACAAGCCATATAGAAACTGAGTTGAGTCCCATCAGTCAAATACAGAAAAATTATTACTATCCAAGCATGCTGTCGAGCGTTCTAACCGCTTCTAAAATGTTTCAAATAAAGTATGGTTAACGTAATGGAAATTTAACGAGATCAGGATTTCTGCTGAAACCATTATAGGATAGCAGGATTTTCTGCAACTGAAGGCCAGACGTAGAAAATTCACTGTGATTCACAGTGATAGACCATATAATTTCCTTTGCTTTATATCGCCTATGAAATGAAAAAAATCACCTTCAATATTTCAAGATAATATGAAAGTGTTGTTTAAAAAAATCAAAATGACGTTGACAGTTTGCTTATATCTATTCTTGAGATATCAATGAATTTAATTATCATTGACTAACCATAGTGGATGCAGTACGCACATTGACCAAACCTTTGTGTCTGTGACAATGTTTTCCCAACTTCAGTGTGACAAACCTCTAGAAGAATTATTAATCATTGTTTTGAAACTCATCAAAATTTATTCATTATTCTCTAAACTTTGGATGCTTCAAATATTTTCAAGATTGAAAGCGAAAGAACCAAACATCTTGAGGCTGTGGGACATTTGGTTCAGTTATTCCCTTCTCACATGTGAACAAGTTTGTTCCACTACAAAATTGTGTTGTTCTTTCCCCAGTGCATACCCAACCAACCTTACACCCCTTGGAGACATTCATATATTTTAGATGAGGATGATCGTTGAGAGTGTACATTCTAAAAATATGGGTCATCCACTGCTGTAAGCTCGCGATTTGTTAAAACCAAAAAAATAAAGAATATGTGGATTACTCTGAACAATGTCTTTTTGTTCTACTTGTCGCCTGTGGCATTGTTTCCTTCCGACCGTAGTGTATTACTGAAAAATGTACTAAAATGGGTGTGGCTCAATCTTTTTTACCCCTAAGAGATACGAAAATTTATTCAAGTTGTCGTTGCTTTTAATTCAATACTGAAGAATATTAAAAACTTTCCAACAATTTCAAAAGGTACCAATTTCTTTAAAAGCACCAGCATCTGACTGCGAGAACGTTATAAGGTACCCAATGCTGTGATTTCGATTCGTCCAAAAATATATGGGAGTTCCCTCCCCCAGGCCTTACCCACACCGCTATTTCTTCTTAATTAGAAAAAAAAAACAAATTTTCTAAAATATACATTATGTGCAGTGTAGGGAGGATAGGGATTGGGTGATTTGCTCAGGCATGATATTTTTTGATAGGACCAATGTTACTCATATTTTCCCCCTTGTTTAATTTTTTTGCCGAAAATCAATAAACTCGATCTCTCTTAGGGGGTGTTTACATGGGACTTGGATTATCCTAACACTAGGATCATCCTAGGAGGCGAATCATCCTAACTGCTATACATTTATTGCATTCTGTTTACATGGAAGTTTGTCTTCACTTCGGGTACTAGGATCATCCTACTTAACAGAATGCAGTAAATGTATAGCAGGTAGGATGTTTCGCCTGCTAGGATGATCCTAGTGTCATGTAAACACCCCCTTAGATGTCAAATGGTCTTTACTATCAGTGCTTTGTTTATTGTAGTCAGCCATGTAACAAATCAGGAACGATTACCTTACGCGTTATGGCGGATGGTGACGTCAAGCATGAGGCAGAAACAATAATTGATATTAACAATAACGAGATAGAAAACTGGAAACCTAAGAATGGAGATGGTGTGGTCAATGGAGAGGAAGGTCCTCCTGAAGAGAAGACTGTTAATGATAACTGGGAAAATGAAGAGAATGCTGCTGATGTTGAGAAAGATTTTAAAGAGAAGGTAAAGAAAGTATCATTTCACAAAAGAGGCAAAGCATTGCACTCGGTCCAGTTTTGTTTTGATTTGATGTTTAGTTTAGTTCGGTTGGGTTGGGTTGGGTTTGTTTTTACGATGTTAATGAGCTTTTTTCTGTTGATATAGTTGTCAGAATCAACAAAGGCGTCCGTGCAAGGAGATAAAGCAAGTTCAACCAGTGGAAATGCAATGGAACCAAATATTCTTAACAACGAGTATGGAAGTGAAATGCATCAACTAGAATTCGAAAGCACTGAGAATTGGGAGGATGAGTGCGAAAGTGTACAGCAAGAACAAAGTAAACCTGTGACTTATAGCCAAGTGGTGAAACAGCATATGCCAAATGTAACAGGACGTTTCCATGAATCAAGCATTTCAAATGTTTGCAATGAAAAAGGAATCGTCAAGGAACGACACGTTGCAAGCTCTGGAATTTACGAAGGTGAAAATGGTGAACAAGGCAAAAGTGGTTTCTTGAAGGAAATCCGTAGAGAACCTGGGCCGCCTCAAAACAACGCTGGTGAAAGTTTTAAATCATTTATGTCAAATACTGTTGGTAAAACCAAACCCATGCATCCGAACAATCAGGTAAGAAGGACACTTAAATTAGTGCAATTTTACAAGCCGTCAAAGTTGTGCCATTTGCCTTCAAAAATGGGGAATTCCTCCACTTTAGCGGAAAACCGTCAAGAAAAGTATCTTTGCACCGAAAGGTTGTTTACACACATTTAATTAGTGTCAGTAATGGGTATTTTAGAGGGAGAGGTCTAAATGACTACGATTTTGGAGTCTTGTATTTTTTAAGTTTTTTAAATACAAAAACACTTTTTGAAAAATATTTTTATCCCAGACCATAGAAAATACAGCCAATCAAAAAGCAGGAAAGCCGTTGTATATTCGATGGTATTCAACTGTCTCTTCCAATGAGAAATTGCGGTAATTGACGTAATTTTACCATATAAGGATGAGAGAACTAAGCAAATATGAGGCCGTATTATATGCCGTATTACATAGTTGAAAACTGGTTGGCCATATTTTACATAAAACAATAGGAAAATAGGGAACTAAGAGGCAGTTATATAATAAATCCTTTATTAGATATTTTCTTGTGTATTACAGGCTGACATTTTACTCATCGCTCGCATTTTGCCTCGCCTAAAGGCTCGGCAAAATACGTACGCGACTCGTAAAATATCAGCCCGTAATACACAAGAAAATATCTAATAAGTGGTATATATTTTCTATAGTGTGGGATAAAATAGTTATACAACGGTTTCTCGCGGCATACCGTGGATATCCCACTCGTTGCTTGTATATTCTTTGTACACACACTGGCCTGTATGTATTTAGGGCTGATTTTCATGAGCGCCGGAAACAGAAGCGGAAGGATGATTTGCAGGCTCAGTGTTGCATTTCTCACTAAATGTGTAAAAGAGACAGTGAACAGTGCATACTGAGTCTGCGTATGATCCTTCCGCTTCTGTTTCCGGCGCTCGTGAAAACTTATCGAAGAAGAGATAAGTGCATTTGGACAATAGATAGACACCGACTAAGGTTCAAACGCGTAAATAATTTACCCGCAATGTTTTCATCAGTTTTGTGCACATCAATGCCCATTTTTCCTTTTTTTTTCATGGTTTTATTGTTTTTGTTTGTTTGTTTGTTTACTCTTTCCTTTGTTTGTTTGCTTGCTTGCTTGCTTGCTTGCTTTAAGTTCTTGTGTGTTTGTTTGTTTGTTCTTTCATGCATTTGTTTAATTATTTCTTTTGTTTATTTGTTTGTCTGTTCTTTCTTGCTGTACTGTTTGTTTGTTTGTTTGTTTGTTTGTTTGTTTGTTGTTGTTGTTGTTGCTGTTTTATTTTGATTACAAATCCATTTACCTCACCCCGAGGCACAGGCCAGGCCGGGTTCTCATCCAAAAAAACAAACGTGTTGATTCATGAAAAAGAAATACAATTGAATTATGAAAAATAAGGATTGAACGAGGAAAAATAATTTTCTAACCAGCTATCATTTTTTAAGGAAAGAGAGTGCTATTTTTACGTCAAAGTTCCAATGCCAGTAAGTGCTGTATACGTGCAAACGTGGGACAAATCCTCCGATGATGATAGTTTATATTACCCAATGGACCCAATGGATGAAAATAGATTGTATTGGAGACTAAAAGCCTTTTGCCTACCCAAAAATACCCTGTTTTACTACTACGCTGAGGGCAATTCAGGCCCTGATGAAGTTTATCGAGACTTTGCTCACAAACGATCAATGGTTCAGCTGAGAAGCGATTTCTTTGTATTCTCCGAGAATATCATGAACTGTCCCACTGACGTTGCTTCAGGTCTTTTTTGGTTTGCCCGGCACGTTTACGGTCAGATGGTTAATGGTGAGCTCTCACTCCAGGAGGCGTTAGAAGAGTATGACCTCATTAAATTTGGTCGACCCAGCTGTTCTATGGAACTGAGAAAGAATGTAGCAACTTGGATAGAGAGGGAGCTAGAGGAAAGCAAGGCAAACATCCAAAATAACGTATTTCTGGCATACGTCATTCAGCGCTTTGATCAAAGACTGCTGAAGGACGCCAAGTCAAATCGTCGAGTGTTAAAAGACTTGATTCACAGTGATACCTGCGATGCATTGTTAAATGCATTACTGAAATGCAGCAAAAATGATTTTCTTCTAATACCTGATGGTTACGACCTCATTGCCAGTCTATTGTACGATTCAAAACGCGGCAAAACCCTGGAAATGTTTTTCGTATTCGCTTTTCGCTTTGGGTTGAATCTTATTGAAAAGTTGTCTAATCTTCATTTCCAGTGGTCGGAAGAGGAGACACTGTCGTTTCTTGGAAATGCCGAGGTTCGTTCCATACTAGAAGATTCGGGTCTTGAAGAAGACAAGAATCGAATTTTAGGCTTTATTCTGAAAAGAGTTCAGACTGTTCCAGCCATCTGGAAGCTTTATGAAATTCTGCGTGAAGTCTGTCCTACATACTTTGCATCTTCTATTGACTCATTCAAGAGAGCGTGCCAAAACCTTCTCAAACAAACAAAAAGCTTTCACGTTCTGGATAAAGCTTCTTGGTCGTCCATTCCACCAAAACTCAAATCGGAGTTTGCCCAGACTTATTTAGAGAGGATAAGTGCAAAGATCAAAATTCTCAAGGAACTCAACGTGCAACAGGAAGAAGCTGTTAGGCTCTTTTTTACAGATGAGGCAGTACTGAAGTGTGATAAGATGATGGGCGAGTTCTTAGGCATTTGCAAGTTTCCTTGCATGTCCAAAATCACAGTAGATATCCTGCAAGATGCCGTCTTTAAAGCTGCATGCTGGGACACTGCCTCAGATGATTTCAAGAAACAGATTTACCAAAGGGTAGTTGCCCTCTCACCTCAAAGTCCGCAGCAAGAAAGTAACCACGTACTAAACGTTTTTCGGTACCTTCACCAAGTGCTGTTTGCGTTAGATGTTTGTCCTCTTGGTGGCGTTAAAGAGGCTGCGATAAAGACGTGCCACGATGACACCGGCGCCGAAGAACTCAAGACAATAGCAGACGCATTTGAACAAATACATGAACTGAGCCCAGACGTTTGTGAAGAGTATTATGCCTGTCTGCAGCGCTCCATCGAGAAGGAAGTGATAAAAGAAACAGATATCATCGAACTAATAAAAACATTCAAGGTGGAGGACGAAAACCAGAAGAGCAAAGTTGAGTGGTAAGTGGAGACGATTGACTTTACTGATGTGTTTAGTTACTTCTACTGTGTCTTTGTTTGATAAAGTAAGGTAGAATCGATAGCAGAGACATGTGCTCCTCAGAGTGTGAGTACACAAGCCAAGGCCATCAAACAAATTTCCATTCAATTGCTGCTCATTGTTTAATATCATTTGTTGTAGTGTGAGCCGTTTTCTGTTTACTCTCATATGAAGCAAAATTATATAAAAAATTGTACAGACACAATTGTGTAAATCCTCAAATATTTGTGATTTGTATGGCCTTGGTTGTTGCACAGGAAGCCCACTGAGAGCTGTATTGTATTTTTTACTTATATGAAGTATTGTCTACGTCGTCTTTGGTCTTCTTTAGCGATTTCAAGCCATTTTAGCGATTTTCAAAAAATCCTCCCTTCCCAACTAAAGGAGAAGACTTTACTTGGGAAGGAATTTTTTTAAATTGATAAATTCGCTTGAAATTGCTACTGAAGACCAAAGACGACTTAAACAACACTTCGTATAAGTAAAAAAATCTTTATTTATTCATTTATTGCACTCAGCTCTCAATGATTGTATGGCTTCCTGTGGTTCTTGTAGCTGAACTGCAATAACACGTACAGTTCTAATTTCGAATTAGCAATTCACACCGTTTTTCCGATCTTCTTCAGGATCACCAAAGAAACGATGCACTGTCTTTGTAAAGATCTAATAATTCCAAGTGAATCCAAGGAAGTGCAAGAAAATGAAGACTTTCCGAAGGTTTTTGAAGACATTTTCAAGAAACGTTCCCTCTGGGTGGCGCTTTTGGATGCTTGGCCATCATGGCAGACATTTGAAGAATTCCCACAAATCGCCTTCCTGGCGAAAGAGCTCCAGCTCTTGGTGGAAGCCTTGAAAGCGGAAAACATTAGAATCATTGACATAAAACGGCTGTGTTTTAAACAAGACGACATGTACATTCTGCAGAAAATCATGCAAGCTGTATTTCTAAATCAAGACCAGGCAATCGATGAAAGCCAAAGTTTAAGTTGTCTACTAACATCATGTCTTGAAAAACAAAGCGATGAATTCAATAAAATTGAAAAACTGTTTGAGGCAGTAAGTTTCGTCAAGAGAGAAACAGAGGATATTGCGATTGTAAATTTTGATGACATACTTGACGATATTGCATCTAAAAAGAGAAGCTACGAAGACACACTACTATCTGAAGTTCTTGATGAAGACTACTGGAGCATTGCTCAACCTTTTCTTGACCGACTGGAAGAGATAGACAATTTGAAACAGTTCAAAGTGTTTAGAAATGCTGCAATTATATGTTTGAGAGACGACTACGATTTAACAGATTCAGAAGTAGAAGAGTCGGAATGCCTCCTTTCCATACTAATCGAAGATGGAAGTTCGCGTTTGACTGAATTATGCGAACCTCTTTTCAACGACGTTGGAATTATGCCCATTTATGAAGCAGAAGAACTTCTAGAAGGAATCAACGAGTCAGAATTAGACTCAGAATTGGATTTCATTCGTCGGCGCACCAACAATCAAGTATTTGATAGTGATGTAAAAGAAGCCTTGCTGAAATTTGTCAACTTTGACAAAATGTGCGAAAATCTAAAGTCATTTACTAATTTACTTCTTTTGTTGGACCTTCCCCACGAAGAGCCCTCGGTAAACAGTATGTACGATTATGACGATCTGCAAGAATTATGTGATGCTGTAGAGGGGGTCGTCGATGTAGAAAAGTCGTTGCGTGGACCGTACGGAGAAGTAGTTAAAGAATTAGCTGATTCACAAGAACTCGTAAAACTGCTGAACGAATCAGCACATGATGACGTCCGCAACTTAATTGATGCAGTAGAGGAACACTCTGACTCTTTAGTCGCAGCAAAAGAAGTGTCTGATTTCATCGAAATACATAAGATTTTTTCGCCAATATTTAAAGCTAAAGAAGAGTTTACAAAAGTGTTAACTGAACGTCTCTGTTCCATTTCTGAAAATGAAGCGAATTCAATCGCAGCAAGGATTAAAACTACCAGTCTCAACGCTCACAGTCTAAGAAACGTCTACAAACATGTAGCAAACCGAGGAGAGATGACAAAGGAGATTGTTGATGCAGCTCTCAAAAAGGGGGAATACAAAATTTCTTCTTTCAAGGAAGATGAAAACTGGAATTACAGCTTAACGTATGGAGAAGACCAAGAGAATACTGTTACTCACAACATGGAAAGATTGCAAGATATCAAAAGTCGAGCTCTACTGATCGTGCATTCAGAGAAAAAAGAGCAAGGTAGTTCCAAAAACGTGGTTGATTATCAGGAATTCATTGATCAGATTGATTTACTCAACGAAATTGTTATAACTGGCGAAACGCTCCAACAATCTGGTCATCCTCGCTTTCAAGACTTTTGGTGCGTGTGCCGCTCCTTTGAGGAAATCGAAGCCACTCATCAAGAACTAAGCGATAATCTACTTAAGTGGGAGAAAACAGTTGAAGATGCAAGAGATTCAAACTTCTATCTGAACTTCTTCCACCCAAAGCACTTGTGGGCCCTGAAAGAGTTCTTTACTGGTAACCACAATCGAATTGTAAAGGAGGAGGCTCTCTCGCTTCTTAGGTTCGTGGATTGTACTGTGACGATGAAATCTATGACAGAATTTGATAACGATATAGAAATTGAAGATGGTGATGATTACGATGTTCAGTTCAGTCAGATCGCAACATGCCTAGAAAAGTTCTTTGGCAGTAGCTCGGAACAATGTCAAGAAATAAACGGTGTCGATAAAAAGCGAGGGCTATCAATGGTTGTTCTTGATGATACCAGCACCCAAGCGGCCGCTGTAGTCATGGCGCTTTACAACAACCTGCCACTAATTCCAAACAAGATATTGTTCTGCCATGAAACCCGCACATGGGATGAAATAATGCTCTTCCTCCGGCGATGCTTTTCAGCTCAAAGCAACAACGTTCCCTACTGCCTTGCTAACGTCGAGAGCCTTGAAACCGACATGCAGTTTCAGCTTGTAGATGCCATAAGAGATTTCCAAGCCCAAGGTTCACAGTACTGGCTGGTTCTTATTTGCCGAGGAGGAAACCAACACCACATCGTCAACCAGTTTCGTGAATCTGCATCAAAGAAAATAACAGCTATGTCATGTCAAACAATGAAACATGAATTCTCTTCCAAGTTTCCTAATGTCTCTATGGTGACTTCAGATCTTCCTGGGCTTGGCAAGACTGAGATAATACACGAAGAAGCGTCCAAGAAGCGGAAGAAGCTTGTTCGTTTCCCAATAAATGGACCTGTGGAACGTCACAAGTTAGTAGATCGACTATCAAACTTGGGCCTTGACGAAGACAGCTTTCTCCATATCGATATCTCCGAGGTAGACGACCCTTGGTTTGTGGACAGCTTCCTTTTTGAATTGATTGTGTTGGGAATGGTTTCATTTTCAACAAAATTGTTTCACCTTCCGACCTCATCGATCGCTATTGAAGTGGCTAATTCACTTGAACATCATCTTAAAGATGATTTGACCATTACCAAGTGCTTCAATCGAAACCATGTAAGCTGGGAGGACTTTGGGAACTTTATTTGCAGCCAGGAGAATGAAAGTACTATCCAAATAGTTTGCCAATACCTTCGTGCATATGAAAAGGAAAACCTTGAGACAGAAGCACTGAGCTCAAAAGATCTTAAAGGTGGAAATCCCTTAAGTGAGAGTGAATGTAGACGTCTGTTGAAAAAATACTCACCATTAAAGTGGGGTGATCTGTCTTTCAACACTGTGGAGATATTTTTGAATGTTTTGGCAGCACAGCTGAGAAGATTCTCATCAAGCCCATTCTTTCGCCCAGAATTCTTGAAAGATACTATAAAGGAAACTGGGGACATTCGAGTGCGACTGTTTGAGGCTTTGAAAGATGTGTCTATCGAGTTTGCCAAGAGATCCGTAGAAGCCTGTAAAGAAGTTCAAACATTTGCTCTGTGGCAGAAAATTTTGATCTCAAAGAAAGAGAAAGCCAGCAAGATGGTTGACCGCGTGGAAGGGATGGTGCGATGGGCAGAGGAAAACCATCTCGTTGTAATGTTCCAAGAAGCGGGCTCAATTTCGGCCCTGTTTCGAGAGCTAAAAAAGGTCCCTGGACAAGTCCAAGACCTTTTCCAAAGTCAAAATGCTAAATTGAGGGATCTTGAGGAATTACGTGAAGACGAACTTGAAGACAAACTCAGGAAGATTCTGACTGTGGATTCAAAGAGTCAAAAATACGATAACCAAAACTATGTCCTTACGCCGGACAACATCTTGAAAATGGTACTGATTGTTCAGCGAATTCGTGCAGGAGTTCCCGTGATTGTGATGGGTGAGACAGGTTGCGGAAAAACCAGCCTGGTACGATACCTGGCCAAGAGCTGCAACGCTCAGCTCTCTGTGATGAACTTCCATGCGGGAATCTACGAAGATGACATTGTCGAATTTACAAGAAAACAGAGTAAGAAAGCCGAAGATGACCAGGGAAAGCAAGTGTGGGTGTTCTTTGATGAAATAAACACATGCGATTATCTTGGTCTAATCAATGATATCATCTGCCACAGATGCCTCAATGGAGAAGAGCTTCCTCCTAATATCGTCTTTATAGCCGCCTGCAACCCATATTGTTTGAGATCGACCGATAGCATCACCACGCCGGGTCTTGCTGTAAAAGGTCTTAGTGACGAGTATTCAAACCTTGTTTACCGAGTGAAGCCTCTTCCAGAAACGATGATGGATTATGTCTGGGATTACGGGTCTCTTGATCCCAAAGATGAGCGAGCATATATAAAGTGCATGGTGAATAAACTGAACACAAGAGATTCAGAGTTGGTGGTAGATCTGCTCGCAACATCCCAAGAATTTATTCGCCAGCATCAAAGTTGCTATGCTGTCAGCCTTCGTGATGTACGTCGTTGCATCCTTCTTGTCGAGTGGTTTATAAAAATCATTAAACATCGTTCACGAATTGGAGTATCAAAACTCGGTCAAAGCGCCAGAGGAATTTGCCGTGATGCCCAGAGACATAGTCTGCAAGACAGATCTGTTGTTCTAGCCCTGGCCCATTCGTATCAGTCCCGTATTGCGTCAAGTAACAAAAGGAAGGAGTTTCGCTCAAAGCTTGAGCAAGTTTATCGTAGACATCTAAAAAGTATCAGAGCACATGATTTTCACAACATAGTAAGATCTGAGCAAGAGGAATACCTTGCCAGAATGGAGCTTCCTGAGGGCACAGCTCGCAATACTGCCCTCAGAGAGAACGTATTTGTCATGCTGGTGTGCATCCTCAACAGAATCCCAGTGTTCGTGGTTGGCAAACCTGGCTGTAGCAAGTCCCTTTCTATGCAAGTGATCGTGAGCAACCTTCGTGGAAAAGATTCCAAAGACGACTTTTTCAAAACGCTTCCCCAGCTGCTTGTTGTTTCATATCAAGGCTCAGAATCCTCAACCTCAGAAGGAATAGTCAAGGTAACCATAAACGAAGCATTTACTTAATATCTTATCGACGTTTATTATTTCATACCGTGTTATTAATGTTCAAAAACTTTTAATTTCCGATATTGTCAGATCATAGTATCACGTAAAGGGTTCCAAATGGCATTAGGCATTAAATAAATCCTTTTCCAATACTAAGATAAAATGATGTTTTTTCCCCGTTACCTGACATGTTATTCGGTTTACAAAACTGTTAGTACCTTCTGTGGCAGCGAACCTGATGTGTAGGGTTTACTTTTATTGAGTTTTCCCCAATAAATAGCATTTCTAATCTTTTCAGGTTTTCGACAAAGCTTACCAATACAGGGACCAAAACAAAGAGGACGAGTCCCTTCCAGTGGTACTTTTAGATGAAGTTGGTCTTGCAGAAATTTCGAAGTACAACCCCTTGAAGGTGCTTCATCGTCTTCTTGAACCAGAAGAGAAAGAACTACCAGATGTAGCTGTGGTCGGCATTTCGAATTGGGCTTTGGATGCTGCAAAAATGAATCGAGCCATTCATTTGTCAAGACCTGAACCAACATTGGAAGACTTAGAAGAAACGGGTCAATCTATTCTGGAAGCACAAATGGAAATGTCGAAGGAGTTGAATGAGGATGCCCTTGAAGGTCAGTAATAAGTATCTGTTTGTATACACTTAAGGCTTTTCTCTACCTATCGAAGAAAGCGCACGCGCGTCGAGTGATAGTGAGTACTGGCAAAACGCAGCGAACACTGGCTCATTGGTTTTGATTTATCATTCAGAAATAACTAGAAATTGCTCTTGACAAATAAAAAGCGTTTGAACTCAAATTGTGATGGGCTTCGAGACTGAGAAAAGGGTTCAAATTCATTGGTCGCATGAAGTAGAGGTTGTCTATGGGGTAGCGCTCCCTCACTCGCCGCGAATGCCTGTTGGTACGGCTCTTTGTATGGGATTTGTACGTTTCAAGTTTACCGGCTTTGGAAAACAAAAACATGGTAGAGGAATGTCAGTTTTGTTGATTAAATTTTACATTGCATACGTTCCCTTGAGTGGTGGGTTGAGGAAACCGCTAAGGAAGCATTAAACATGTATTTATGTTTTGGTAAACAGGATTAGATGAGAAAATGCTGAATTGTCTGGCGAAGTCGTATCACCAATACCAGAAAGACCAGTTGCACGAAAATTTTCACGGCTTAAGAGATTACTACTCCTTAATCAAGTGCTTGAGCCAAAGTCTGATGAACAAGGTGCACTTTTTGGTAATTAGTTATAAATTTTTCTAAATAGATATTATTTTAATCATCTACTTATGATTGTAGGAAGCTGGGGCACCTGTTACTGTTCAAGCAGCTAGTACGTTTCGATCGCTGCAAAGAAACTTTGGTGGTCTCTCTAGAAAGGACAAGAAGATTGAATACATTTTTGTGGAGAACGTGAGATCCCTAGAACACCACCATGAAATGGATATTAAACAGGATTTTCCTGTAACCGACCTGATAACTGATAACTTGAAAGACCAGTCTGCTCGTCATCTGATGTTGATTACAAGTGGAGAGTCGGCCCTTGGCATCATTGATGAAACTTTGTCAGATGTGAGAAAGGAAAAAGTGGATTATCAATGGCAGCAACTTTGAAGAAGATCACTCTGAAGGACTACAGCTACAGAACATTAAGCCGTATCATCCTTTACATGGAAAGAGAATGTGTATTAGTCTTAAGAGATTTGGAGAACGTCTATGGAAGCTTGTATGACATGCTAAATCAAAACTACGTGGTCGTTGGTCAAAAGAAGAATTGCCGAGTTGCCCTTGGACCCTACAGTAATCCAATGTGCCAGGTGTGTTAATTAGAGTACCAATACTATAAATCGTGTACGTTTACGTTATTAATCGTTTCGTTTGAATTTTAGGTCCATGACGGCTTTCGCTGCATTGTACTTGTCGACGAGGAAAAGGTTGATTACACAGACCCACCTTTCTTGAATCGCTTTGAAAAACAACTTCTTCGATTCTCCGATGTGATGAAGGACCATGAGCTGAAAGTGCTTTCACAGCTTCAAAAATGGGTTCAAGATTTCAGCTATATTGAGGACGACATCTTCAACGAGAGAGACGTCTTTCTGGGGCTCAAAAATGACACCCTTGCTTCGCTTGTTCTTCTCATCCGTCAAAACAGCTCAACGGGCGATTTGCTTCAAAGATGTAAAGAGAAGCTTCTGGACATCGCGACACCAGACGGTGTTTTGCGAAGCCTTCATTCAACCCAGTATAAGAATGACCCACAGGAAGTAAAAGCCCTATACGAATATTATTTCTTCAAGAAACCTCTCCACAGTGGTCTGAAAGGATTTATCAAGTTCTTTTATGGCGAATTTTCGCAGCCGGAACAACAGATCCTCTCTTCAAACTTCAGCTTGAAGTACTTTGTTGTGACCCACTCAAGTATTCACACAGATGTTGCTAAATGTCTCCAAGGATTTCTCACATGTCAAGTTGAAAGACTTGGAGCATTCAAGATCGAAAGACAGCTCTCAAAGGCCATTCAGCAATTCTGGCAAGATGCAACCAAGAAAGACCTTTTGGTGTTTCAGTGCAAACCAAGTATCGATGCCGAACACATGGTTCTGATGAAATCGACCATTGAGCAAAGCCACGAAGACTATCTCTTGAGGTGCGCTAACGAAGGAAAGACTCCTACCAAGAGCGTTTGTATTATCGTTCATCTCGAGCGAGGAGAATCTTCAAATGAGTGGCAATTTAGCTTTCTGCACAACTGGAAACAGGGAGTTGCTGATGCTCTAGAAGAACCTGATATCCAAGTTACTGAGATTCTTGGCCAAAAGGTGGTGTCACTGATGGAACAAGGAACCATTTCGTTGGAACAGATTATGGCTTCCAATTTGATGTGGTGTTTCACACGGCTTAAGTATCCACAAAACTCCCTAGTAGACCAAGAACGTGTCAGTCTTCAAGTGGCTAATCTGAAGTCCAATAAATTGATAATTAAATACTTGATGAAGATTGTCCTACGATGGATTACCAGCCACCACGAAATCCGAGAAGATAAATGTCTTTCTGCCAACCTTCGAGCTTGTGACTGGCAGGTGAAAGTGGCTTGTAACAAAAACGCATTGTTGCGATCCTCGACCTTGTCAAGTGCTTTACTACGCTGCATTGAAAACCTTGTGCGTCAGCCTCTGGCAAAGGTAATTTCCGTGCCATATAACATACACGACTGTGTCTTTAGAGGGAAAAATTAAATAAGCACAGCTACTGAATAAATCCTGGCCTTACATGAACGGTTTTTTGTTAATTGTTGTTTTTTTGAAGATATTTGTGCTAGAAATTATATTTGGGGAGGCTTTTTGTTAAAGTTATAGTACCTAACTACTCGGCTTTCTTTGGCAAGGTTAGCCCGCTTCTGCATGGTTACGAATGTAGCATTAATTCTTTCATTTGTTTGTGAGGACGAGATTCTCAATGATTCCATGATTTATTTTTCAGGCCATTTTCCTTGTTGAAGATCGCTTGTCATTTGAGTGCTGTCAACGAATGTTGGAAACGTCTCGTGGTAAGACTGATTGTATTCAGGATTTCTTGGCTGATTTGATTACTGATGAAAGTGTGTTCAACATCGATGACATCCCAGATCCACACGAGCCCCACTGCTATGTTCTAAACCACACCAATCTGATCAAGTCCTTGAACTTCCCGTTCCTGCTGATTCTCAACGAGAAAGTCGACAGCCTACGAGATAGTTATATGTCCAAATTGAAGAATCTTCAAAAAGAAGAGCAATTCCACAAACACACTATAGGGGACCTTCAAGATGATATCCGAAATCTTGTCCCGCAACTATTCAGAAATGATTGGTTGAATAGCAATCTTGAAAAGTACATCGAGGATGTATTCGATTTTGCGTCAGCAAAATTTTCTTCTGAAGTATCAAGAGAACAGAGGCTCAAGATCCTGAAGGCCACTTGTCCAGAGCACTTGAAGCCCTTTCCAGATTGTGACGATGGAAATCTACTTGCACAGATCTATTTGTTGTTGTGGCAACACGAATCTAACGTGCTTGCCATCCTGCAACTCTTTTCATATTGCAAATCATTCCTGGATAAGGATCTAAATCACCTGACAAGGAACTACGTCCATGCTTTTAAAGACGCCTTGCCGGTTATTATCAGACCAAAAAGATCGAAAGAACCATTTGATGAGGAAAGAAATGTTGACGATAAAGATACGTATGATGATGATGGCGCTGCGATTAGAAAAATTTCTGACGTCTTTGATGGCATTGAAGAAAGTGACGAAAAAAACCATGAAAATGATGATGCTACTGAAGACGAGAGCAATGCTAGAAATGATTATAGCCATGATAATTGCAGAGGCGATGATGAAAATCATTGTGAAGATGAAGGAAATCAGATCCCCCAAAAAGATAGCAAGAGTGAAAGCGAGGACGAAGACACCCTCCAGGAAACTACACGATTAGATAGCCAAAGAGAAAAAGACGAAGAACATATCAAAGTTGGAAATGCCACAGACGCCCTAGAAACACCATTTTTGAAACACTTACTCAATGCCTTATGTGAAAGTTTACTGCCAAAGAAAGATCTCATTTTAAGGTGTGGTGGTCCCAAAAACTGGCAGAAAATGTCCAACACCTTCATATCGCTAGTTGCAAAGTCTGAGCTTGAAGAAACGAGTCTTTACATTTACCTAAGGATCTGCAGTGACTTTACAAATATGGTCCTTGATCCTCACAATCTTCAGAATCCAAACTCTCTGTACATGCTGAGTGAGCTTTGTTACAGAGGAGAACCACTAGGGGATCCTCGAAACTGTTTCCACGAGATATTCGATTTAATGGATAGCATGGGAAATCCGAGTACAGACGTGAAGAAGTTTAAGATCAGCTTTTTATCCCGATGTCTTGCAACCTGTGAAACGAAAGAGTTCTTTCAAGACATCATTTCTACCATCACATCGTTAACGGATAAAGAAACTCTTCAAATGGCAAGTCCATTGGTCTTGGACATCAGTGCACAACTGCATTCAAGTGTGATGGCTTGTGAGGGCATGGACGTCTCCTATTTGTACCCTTCTTGAAAGCTCTGACAGTAGTCGAGTCTCTTCAGTACCTGGAGGAAGCACTAAATAATGCAGTGAACAAAAGCCAATGAAGTGATAGATTGCAACTTTGTAACAGTTTGTTTAGACGCCATAAACAAGTTGATGCCTAATGCTGATGTGTTGTCTGATCCTTCAGAGGATGTGCAGTTCCAGCAGCGAAAGCATGACCTGTTTAAAGACCTCAATGGCAATTGTCAAGGAACCTCAAGGCAAGCACAGCATTTTCAGGCTACTTATCGCTGTGTCATACCTCCGATCATTTATGACATCATTGGCCGAATTGATTCACGACACCCCTTCTGTTTTAAAAATAGAATCGAAGTACTCAAGCCTCTTTGGTTATTTGAATTCCATTTTTGAAGTTCCTATGGGCAGCTCAACAACCTCTAGATCTCCACGCAGAGCTTCAACTCTGCTATATTTTCTTAAAGAGCTGAAAAGATATTTTTCCTTGTATGAATTGCGAAATCTGTGCCAAGAAGCAAGCCAGCTAAGTATCTTAACATCCTTACCTTGGAACGATCCACAAAGCATGTCTCCATGCCATATGTTCAGAGACTCATCCATGAAGACTCAAGTGAGAAGAGCTATTTATCTTTTGATGGAATCTAACGACTCAAGCCTTGTCCAAGATATATGCTCCAAGTTGCCTTCCAACCCGAAACTTAGAAAAGCTTTTGCTGCTGTGGTGATGGAGGATCTGTATTTGCCACCAATCCATGTTGAAGCAATGGATAAAGCAGCAGACACCCTTGTCCAACTGATGCCACGTGAGATTATCTAACACCTACAAGCGCTTTATTCTGTTCTTGACCGGAAAAGAAGATTTCAAGAGAATTTCCCTCGGGCATTCTATCCGTTCTACTAAGCCAACCACGATCGTCCTTCATATACTGGCAATTCTAGCGGCCGAGATGCATACACAAGAAATCGCTGATCGACCTTTTTTCTCCTACGTCCTCAGCCCATTAAAAGCAGCCGAAGAATGTGTGCTGGCTAACCCCGACAAGTTAAATCAAGTGCCAGAAAAAATCTGTCGTGTGTTTACGTGCTTATGTGGAACTGCTTTTGTGAGAAATGATGAGCAGAAAGCCTGTCCCCAACACCGTAAAATGTGTTCTACATCTCCAGTTGATTCCAGAACACCGCTTAAAAAATCGAGGAGAGAACTCTCGATGTGCGTTGCAGAAATAGCAGAAGACGAATTCTGTGTGGCTGATATGACCCCATTTAGCTTCAGATTGCTCCATCTTCTAGTCCATTCTGCACTTTTTACTGGGGTTGCCACTGAAATGTTTCCAGAGGAGGAATTGGCAAAAGTTCTATGCACAGATGCTACTGGAGGTGCCACTGAGCTTTGCTTCAAAGAGATCCAAAATGATCTACTAGTACTTCAGAGGCTGTTGTGCTGTAGTGAAGGATGAGACGATATCTACTGTACACCAAGTAATTGAAGATCTTTCAAGCCTCGTTGCCCAACCCACTTGGTGGGCCGACCTTGACTGATAAATCAAGACGACAATGGCAAAAAGAATTCACTGAGAACGTTCAGCAGGCTCTTTCAAATCAAACCAAAAATATTCCAGAAGGTAATCTCACATCACTTGGAGGCGAAAATAGAAGAAAAAGACTCCATCCGACAACTTTGCTGTCGAGGATCGAAACAGATGGCTCCCTCGTTTGTTCCGTTGTACCAAAGAGGCCACTTTCGACGATCTTCGTTCAAAACTTTACACTTCCACTGATTCCGAAAAGCATCCTCTTGTCTCCTTATTCTTAAAGTACTTCAAAATCCTACCAAAACAAGCCACATCTTTACCACCTGATCAATTTCCCCAACATGTTGGAGCAACGTTTTGGAAGACGTCTGAGTCGCAGCAAGGCCAAGAAGTACATAGAAGATGTGATCAAAGAAGATCCCGATCACTATGAAGAGCTGAAAGAAGCTTTGGACAAATTTTGCTTGTCGTGGGAATTTGTGAGGTCAGAGGTAAAAAGAGAACTTGGAGAAGATGTTCCTTACCTCAGTGAAACGTCTCCGTGTTCTTACTTCTTGATTGATCCAGATTTCGAGGGGAGGTTCTTGCAGGCTAGTATTGAAGTACTCCAGAGAATACAGAATGATTTTCAAGGTATGTTTGTATGGTAGCTGTCTAGCTGAGGATGGGAAAGGATACATTTTATTTAATTATGGGACTTTGTTATAAATATCTTAATGTATTTTGCACTTTCTGAGATTTTACGTTTTGTTACTTAGGTGAAGTACTTCATTTGGCCATGGAAGGATCGTGCAAAGCGTTGGACTTCTTGAAGACATCTGAAACCTCCTGTACCATGCCTTTGGTTCACGTTCAAGACATTGTAGAAGATGAGGTCATTTACTTTGAATGGGATGATCAGATCTTGTGTCATTCACACAATAACTTAGATTATGGAAAAGGAAAGGAAGTCTTTTATGTGTTCGACAAAATTGAACGTGAATTGTCAGGAAGGTTTTTAATCAAAAAGGTTGGTTACTGACTGAAATAAGTTATATACGGCCTAGTTCCGACGCGGCCGTGCTATCCATGTGCCGTTCTTAATTCAAATTCTAGTCTAATTTTGCTGGCTCTGGTGTGCTGAATATGCTTAGGCCATTCTAAATGGAACCAATAGTTCCAAATGGATTTAGACGCCGACCTTTCCATATATTGGTTCATTATGTGCACTCACATGAATATACAATTGGGATTTAAAAACGTTTTCCTAGTTTGCCCTTTGTATTTGCTGTCGGTACCTCATTCAACCACTCCATTCGACACAGAAAAATGTTCTTCCTTGTTCATTAACGTTGAGCTGCTGATGCTGATGCTGCTCTCCCTCCTCCTCCTTTTCCTCCTCTTTCATTTTCTTCTTTCATTTCTTTCGTTGTCTTCCTTTTTATTTGTCTTCAGGTTTATCTTGGTACACCTGGAGGTCTCAGACGCTTCCCCTACAGCAACGAACTTTTCCGCACTTGTACAAATATTCTTAATGACATCAGTCTACACGTTCGTCAAGTACCTATCGATGCTGCCATGCAAAACCGATTGAGCGTGACGAAAGACAAAAGTTTAGAATGTGTCCAAGATTTGTTGGAGCACTTAGAAGTTATTATATGTTGGTTAGCCAAGACAACTCATTTGGATCCAGACCTGCCAGTGCTGGATTATGTTGAAAGGTAAAATGTATTCAGATCGATCATTGTGGCGGAGCTCCATACACGTAGAAAATCAAAGGCAAAAACAGGGGGAAATCACGCAACCAAAAATTTGTCACACTGCGTGCCCGCTGGCTGCTCGCTGCTCACTTAAGCCCGACGACGACATAAGCATAGCCATAAGCATAAGCATGAGAAACAAAACTTTTCCATTTTCTTATGCTTATGCTTGTGACGTTATGTTGCGCGTGTGAACCGGTAAAAAAAACCGCTTATGTTTATGCTTATGTCTATGTTTACCTCGTCATGTAAACCGGGCCTTAAGGACGAGCTGAAAACGGCTATGAGAGTGCGCCCAAAGTAACCAGGGAATCTTTGATTTATAGTTTCATTGAACCTTGAAAATGAGTAAACAGAAATTTAAAAAAGGGGGAATTGCTCGTTCCACGAACCTACAACGAGTATTGTTGCCTAATCAACTTTTGTCGGATGTCGCCGTGCCTTATGCGATCAAAGTACTTTCATTATATGGTTAACATCCCATGTCTATCTCTAATTTAACTGGTATCGGCTTTAATAGCCGACTTCCAAGATACACTTCACGGAAAAATGATCAATTGGTAGTTTAGAACAGGATAAGGCGACAAAATATATATCTAATTAAAGCGTGATTCCATTATTCGTTTTCTCCAGGAAGCTTCCTAAATCCAATCTCCTCCCACAAAAACTATTCCAAGATTCCACAAAGGAATTTAAAGTCTGCCATGTTGTGAGTATGTACCAGACATTGGAGGAAATCTTCTCTGCTTTTGCCTCCAAGAACGTCAGTGAGAAGTACCGCAATGCCCTGCCCAAGGACGTGATGGAATGGCTCCAGAAGGTATTACCTCTTTACTATGATAGTTATGTCTATTGCGTGGATACCCTGTAAGGGTTTGTCGGTTTGCTGTGTAGAGGAGACGGGGGTATACAGGAGGGGAGGTGAAATAATTCGAAACCTAAAAGGAGGCACAGTAGACCTGCAACTGATATACGTGTATAAACGCAAAGTACATTATTATGTGGAATGAGAGTAAAAGAAAAGTTCATTACTAGTCAGTAGAATCAGATGCATTTGTGAAAAAAAGAAACTTTGTGATCTGAAAAATTGATCATTAACAAAGGCTATTTGTCACGAAATTAATTCATGATCATGTAACTAAAACTCAGTTAAGTCAAACAAAAAGGATTGAGGATATTTTCCTACGCAGGCGTTTTTAGTCTCGATCTAGAAAATTTCTTTCGCATCAAAGAGAAATTTACGAGACTAATCGCGACTAAAACCTCCTGCATAGGAGGCTAGGATATTTGTGACTGACATGAATAATGTATTTACTTTAAAGGTTACAGACGACCTTGGTGCCGACAAAGTTGACAAACTGAATGTAGTCCTAACCGCTCTACGTAGATTCATCTTCCGCTACTTACTATCAGATCAAGACGATCATTGGTCGAGAGACCCAAACGAAGACGTCGTCAATCAACTTGATGACCCCTCCCTCTGGTCTCTGACTATGACGTCACATAGCGTTGACACCAGCGAAGAAGAGTCGACACCAGTCTTCAAGCAGCTTATCAGCGAGTTTGTACCACGAGTAATGCGTGCCGGTGAAGTGTATTCAGTGATGATGTTTTATGATGACTTTGTCAAGGTAGGTTGGGCCAATGAGGAACAGTAAGACTATGTTGTATTGTGGAACACATAAAGACGCAGAATTGCCTTACATCATTGAGTAATGTGAGTAATAGGGCAGCGCGGCGCAGTGACGTCACAACTCGGACAACCAAACCATATTTTTCATCTCCTGGAGTCCTAGTTTTTTGGCTTTTTTTTTTTCTGACCATATTTTGAAAATGGTCAATGTTTTCATGACAAAAATGTATGTTTTGCCATGCATGTTGTTTCAGTACAATGGAACTGCCGCTTAATTCTATTGGAGTAATGTGACAACTCTACGGGCCCTTTGAAGCGCAAGTAATTTTTGTATAAATTTATGGAATTTACGGATGCTCTCGAACTCCCGAAATTTTTCCAGTTAAGTTTTTGCTCTTTAAACAAAAGGAAAATGTTTTGTTGTGGATGGAAGGCCCAACCGTAGCAAAAAAGAGTTTTATTAGGATTGGTGTAAACGTTGCCTCAGTGCAGCTGTATTGTAAACACCACTTGTGAAAGGGGGAGGGAGTAAGTACCGCCCATCGCTGGTAGAATACGTCAATGAACATAGTGGTACATACCCAAATGTTTTGGAAAGGGGAGTTATTTATACTTCCTTTGTGGGAAATATTTAGCTATAGATAGCACGGGTATCACGTTTCCTTCCCCTGTATTGTGTACGCCCCTGGTGAAGGGCTGTAGTCTTTCGTCTTTTTATCATTTTGGGTTGAAACAACAGCTATGGCGGACTGGTTAACCAAAGAAACTGAATCAGCGAATTTAAATTGTTTCCAACAGCTCAGGTTTTTTTGTTTGTTTGTCTTTTTGTAAACCATCACTTACAGCTAAAGCGCATGTGTAAATATTTTCCTTTCATAGGCAACAGAGAAGAAAAAAGAGCTCGCCAAGAAAACGCCAATCAAGAAGACTCGACCGAAACTGGCCGCCAGTTTTAGATCCCGATTCACGTAAAGAAATGGCTCAAAACAAGCTTATTTTTTCAAACCTGTTTTTCAGACCCGTTTGATACAAGGTGGTCGTTAATTATTCTTGATTCCATTGCTTTTTCTAATTGTATGTCTTAGAATACAAGTTGTAGTTATATTATGACACACAGTTGTAGTTGAAAGTTTTGCAACGCACGTTAAATCAACTAATACATTCCATAACAGTTTACTGTAGAAATATAGGGCTCAGCACAATGACCTACGCACCGTTAGATACTGTCGAATGTGCACAGGTTGTTTAATTGAAGAGCAAACCATATATATTGGGACGCATACAGCAAGTGTCTGAGTCCAAAGCAAGGTCAACCTGTGGTTTGTTGTAGTTGAAGTATAAATAAAGAGTGAAGCCAATTTCAAACGTTGCACTGTCTGTTCGTTTCTTCAATAGTCGGTCGTTTGTTCGAAACGGTGATCTAGGGCACTACTTACTGAAATTCAATTCGAGCTAAGCAGGGAGGTGTGAAGGAAACCATCTCCCTCTCGACATCCCTAAGCTAAGCAAGCAAGGAGAGTCTCTCCCTTGTGAGTTTGAGATATAGTGGGCTCTACTACTGATAAGGGTTTTCAACACACAAATCCTCATTTACTAGGGACTGAAACAATTTTATTGAATTTATTTACTGGAATGCTATGTTATTTTTAAAAAGCAAAGGCCTTTCTTGACTTGAGAGACAGCGTGTCGTAGCTCTTCTTTTCTGGGCTCGGGATCTTTTTGTATTCTAAGAAATGACAGGACAATAATATCAAATATTGTCTAAACTTCGGTGGAAACGTCGTTCCAAAGTATCATTAATTCCAGTAAGTGACTTAATTTATCTGAATACTTCTCCACTGGATGACTAATTTACATCAAGATATTATATCTAAACTGCTGTACGTGGATGTCGTGTTTTTAAAAAAGTATACGTTTTGTGAAGAATATGTTACTAAGAACTTACATGTTTTTCCGTTATCACAATACGTAGTCTGGATGGAAACTTACTTTTTCCTAGAACATTGTGATTTCACTTAACCCGTGAAATGGTACTAGCAAAATAATGCAAAATAGCACTATTGAAGAACAATGGAAAAGAAAGGATTTTGTACGTAATGGTAAATTATTATGTTTCAACCAGCAAAATCTTATCGAAAACGTCCAAGCTTTCGGACACTCGTCCGTCGTCAAGGGATAATGGAAAACCTGTTGTACGTTTTGAACTATTAGATTTTGTACTTTTTCACGGATTAAGTATGATCACTCTATCAAATATGTCATGACACTAGAATATTTAACGAAAAACGATCAAATTCTAACCTTATTACTTCTGTTATATCCCCACATCCCATCACGATGACCGTTAAACAGTTTTCAGGGATAGCTTGACTGACGGTTGATACTCTAGAATCGAGAGTCCTTAGAACATCCTACAAAACAAAATATCAGTTTTTCAGTGTGCCTTTCATGTGACTTGTACAGTTAAGGAAGTCATTATGACACCCAAATACAGGAATGATTTTTTTCTTCTGCTGAATTCCAAACAGGATTTCCACCATAGTTTTTGTGTGATTGCATCCTCGGAGACCCAGGACTTCCCCTGGGATACTGTGAAGTCATCGCAGCAACTACGCGTATTTGAATCGGAACTTTTGTATCTAACCTTCTTTGCCTCTACATCGTCCCTTGCCATTCCTTGAAAAAAAATACAATTTAAAAAAAGGTGAGGTGGTGCTTTTGCTTGAATTCAAAAGACCCAAGTTACATCATACTACACACCTTCATAAAAATGTTGCGCTCCGTGTAAATGAACCCACACAAAATCAGAAGTCTTGATTTGACTGACAGCACTGGAAACAATCTGAACGCAGGACAAAACATGTTAGTTTTCTTCATTTTTCCCAATGAAATATTGTTACAACGCACTGGGTGAAAATAATGTGTTGGGTTCATGGGACTACCTGAAGAAATTTTTCAAGGAAGAACTTCGGCTTTTAGCCATATACATCACTAGAATCTTACAAAAAATGGGATATAAACTTCATGCACAAGGATGACAGATTTTGAGAATACCAGTGGAGGTTCATTTACATTTTGAATTGTGGGGCATGTGGTTGTGACCCCGGGCAAGAAATAGAGATATTACCAAAAGTTGTCTTAGTTGTTCAAGACAGTCATCTCCACATCCAGTCAATTTGTCCGGTGCCCGGCCCTCAATGAACCCCCCTGAATGATACCAAACATCGAACAAACGTTACAATTGTTCGTTTTCGGTGGACGTTGTGACTATTTGTAGAGGATCGTTCAGATAAGTGTCGTTATACACTAACAACTTGTCGTTGATTGGTCAGCTTACCTCACTATCAGAAACACGTGACACAACGTGATTGCTAGCTGACTGGTGGAATTTTACAATTGATGGATAGTCAACCATAGACGTCACAATTTCTGTGGTAACAAAGTATAACAGACAACGACAAGTAAAAAACGCGGGAAAATATGCTCTAGCCGTAATCGATCCCAACACCTACATGTACATGTATTGTAACACTGAATATCGTAATATGGCAAATGTTACTACTGAAACACGTTTGTTTCCCAAAAACTTTAAAAGTGTGGTGGTGTTCCTGATTGGTTAATACCTCAAATAATGACAGTATCACTTACTTTGTTTTCGTTCTTCCCTGTCCATTCTGTGGAACAACCTACAAAAACATCCAAATCATTATATAGTCGTAAATCAATTTATTAATCTTTGGTTTTCACCATTTACAGTGAGACTACATTGATGCTGGGTGTTGAGTGAAGAAAGAATCTTTTATAGTATTTATTCTTACCCTTCAGTCTGCTCATGTTGACCAAACAAATCGCCTTTATAAAGAAATTGACAATTAGACACTTGAAAAACATCACCTTTAATAACATATTTTAATGAATTCTATTACATGTAAGGGGGTGTTTACATGGCACTAGGATCATCCTAGCAGGCGAATCATCCTACCTGCTTTACATTTACTGCATTCTATTCAGTAGGATGATCCTTGTACCCGAAGTGAAGACACAAATTCCCATGTAAACAGAATGCAGTAAATGTATAGCAGGTAGTATGATTCGCCTGCTAGGATGATTCGCCTGCTAGGATGATCTCAGTGCCATGTAAACACCCGGCCCTAAAACAAGTTTTAGGACAACTGAAGCCAGAGTTATGATGATGGTGATGCTATCCTTGTAGTAATGATAATATACCGAGTAAAACGTTTGTTATACAATGTGTGTTTTGCATCCATCAAGCTCTTAAGCCTTGTTACAAGAGGCAATTTTATTTACAAATTGTAATACAACGCCGTTGCATAGCAAGGTGTAGTGTAGTCCAGTCCCAGACTCTCTTTCTTGCCGCTCCAATACTCGCGGAGAAAGAGAGTCCAGTATAACTTGCATGCGCATGTACAAAATGAGCCAATCAATGGATTAATTAGTATTTTGCAAGCTTGCAATATGCAAATGTCAGTGTTTGGTAGCAGTGGTAGTGATGCGTATCGAATGAATTCACAAATACGTCTTTCACAACTGTCCATCCGTAAATGGCCTGTAACTGCTCAAACTTTGGTAAAAGATTATAGTTGGTTTTTCCAAGTGCATAGCTCACTGAATCAACAAATGGCTTTCCGAAATGAGACTGATATCGTGTATGCAAAACACTTTCTTCTTCAGCCATCTTGAATCATTAGATGACTTTAGGATTTGTAACCACGCGATCACCACATGAATGTGGTGATCGCGTGGTCACTAAGCTGACATGCGCATGCAAGTTATACTGGACTCTCTTTCTCCGCGAGTCCTGGAGCGGCAAGAAAGAGAGTGTGGGACTGGACTAGGTGTAGTGTAGATCGTGCGTGTAACACCTCTCTCTGCAACTTGCAATGCAACGAAAAATTACGTTGCAAGTTGTAGAAAAAGTTGAAGGCGTGGAAGAGGAGAACTAACAAAATCATCAAACTTGTCGCGCAACAATGCTGCGGAGCAAGTTATAAAACGATGTTGCTCGTTTTACAGCCCAGTTCCCAAACTTGTCACGCAACAAAAACATTTTCGGCGTTGCGCCGTGCAAGACCCCACCAGTGTAACACCCCTGCAATCTGCAACTTCGGTTTTGCAACTTGTCCATTGCAGGACAAGTTGCAGAATACATTGCAGTGTAACAGTGCCTTTAACAAGCTACTAATCTTCACGTTGCGGAGCAAGTTACATTATATAAAATATATCCCGCAATCACTGTCGCCAATAACAGTGCAGCTCCTCCACTTCCCCGACAGATCCATTCTGACATATCTGGTTTATCACAGGCCAAGACGAATTGCGTTGTGAGTTGTAGAGAGAGTTCCGCGCTTCTGATATATAATCAGCAACTTGCAATGCTCTACCTTAGTCAGCATTGTATTGCAAGTTGCAAGAAAAATTGCCTCACGTAGCAAAGCCTTTAGAAAGCATACCTCGTTCAAATTTCCGCTGCACCAATTCCATAACAGTTTTAGCATCTTCTATAGAACAGTGGCCCTTGGAACTGTTCTGAATGTTTTTGCTTGAAAAACAAAAGGTAATCATAAGTCAGATGAATGCTTTGTTTGAATGTAGGAGACAACGTTATCTGGATAACTCAAGTTCTACTGTTTCAATTTTACTTTACGCCAGCCCTTCATACGCATTGTTTGGCATTTTACATATATCTTTGCGGCTTTTTGTCCATGATCTGCAGAAATAGTTTCTTAAAAATTTACTCTGTTAAAATTGTATGATTGCATTGATAGCAAGCCATTGAAGGTACTCCATTGTAATTCCATATCAGTTCATAGTTAAAGCTCACAAGCGCAAAAACGTAATCCCAGCAAACAACAAACAAACATAAGAAAGCTGATCTTTCCCACTACCAAACAGTTCTCTCAAAACGCAAATATCGTTCATCCGCAATATTAGTAATTAAAAATAAAGTGTGGTAGTGGGAAATTAATGTACTTCAGGCCCAAGCTACTGTTCATTGTATTTGTACATAAAAACAACAGATCTAACTATAGAATTGTAGGTTCATTGTAAACAATGACAAAAGATGCAACAACGTTCAAGATATCTTACCCAAGAAGACTGTGAGCTAGGTATCTAAGTGCAGGTTTAAAATGTGAACCTCTTTTGTCACCAAACATGACTGAAGTATCAATTATTCTATCATGGTACATCTGATAAAAAGAATTGTACAGAGGTTAAAAGAACTTTAGACAGGAGTGGATTTAGGGGGAGGGTCCAGGGGGTGTGCATCCCCTCCTGAGACAATTCAATACTTTTCCAAAATATCCTCTATCTAACCCTTGATATGCCTTGGTTAGAAATGAACACTTTATGCTAAATCGTTGCATCATATTCCATGACCATCCTACATTGTAAGTTTAGTTAGATTTTGGCTTTGTGGATCAGTCAATCATCCTTAGAGAAAAGAGCTGATGCAAATCCATGGAAATCATTGCTGTTAATTTAAATATATACTCATCATCTCCAACAATATTGACAGATTAGAAAAAATGAATAGTACAGGTTATGACAATAGTGTTATTATGATAAAAATGGAGTACATGTACTTGTACCTTCAAAGCATTCAAGTCAAACTCTAAAGAATGACCAGCCAGTATTGCACCAAATGGTAAGATTCTTTGGATCTCTTTCTGTACATCTTGTAAAGTCACAGTCACACCTTCTAGCAGTTCTGCTGTTATTCCACTATATCTATATCAATATGACAAATCACAAAACAGATCCTCTTATATTACAGGCCTTCTTTATACAAATACTTTGTACTTTGTGCATCCTCATTTGAAAATACAACTTTAGCTTCTTTCCACTCCCCACCCCCTGCCCTCCTAACACCCTCTCCCTGCTTCCACCCTCACCTGGTTGGCAGAGGACCAAGAGGGGATTGGGGAGGGGGAGGAGGAGAGTAGAAGGGGGTACGGGGGTACTTGGTACTCATGGTACTCCTCCCATCAAAACAATGAAAATATTTTTTTCAAGTGCTTGAAAGGAAGATATGGCCTTTGTCAGTCTATGAAAAGAGAATGGTGATTTTCTTCTCTTTTACAGGTTGTGAAGATTAAAGTGGGTATCCATTCAGCAAAACATCAGTGAAATGCATCTGAGAACATTACCAACCAATCTTTCCATACTTACTTTGTTTTATAGTCTAGTATTGGTCTGTCAGGCTTCACCAGTGTGTCATACACTACCTTAAACTGTTCATCTACTATGGAAATTCTGGTTAATTCTTTGCCCTCTGATGTTTCACACTACAACAAAAGAGTAACATGCATATTACATGTACATGTAAGAATGTAACATTAGTTATACATGTAGAGCAGTTTGCATATACCTGCAAATAAATGAATGCTGTACCATGTTGTGTTGTAGAGCAGATTTCGTATGAGTGTGAAACAGACCGCACCATACCGTGTCTGTGTCAGTGCCATGATGTCTATAAAAACATTCAAAATTCCTGCCGTAACCGTGCCGTAACCATGCCGTGAACGTGCGGTGCCGTTTTCACAGTCATACAAAAACCGCTCTACTGTATTGTGTCATTTTGATTGGATAAGAGTCATCAAGATGGACCAATCGCAAGATGGACGCAGCACAGCCCAAGATGGCATTGCATCTGTCACATAAAAACTGCTCAAATCCACATTAAATCATCACACTGTATGTGGTTCAACAGCAATTTTGTATTCAACTCACAGTACAGTCAACCACTGTGAAATTCTTATCATTTATCATTACCTATTATTAATATTATTTCTTAAAACAAATAGGAGTTGTAATATTTCACCAGAATAAAAACTGTCTGACAACACAACAATAGCATTTATCATAATCATACCATGATCACCTCGGGATCCATTGTTTCAAGAGGGACGTTTAATGTCTAACATCCCTCCTACCTGAATAGAAATGAGGGAGATTTAAAGTGCCCCTAACCCCTAAATTGAAATTCTGAGAATCATTTGTTCATGAATAGAAATGTTTAATGGTGAAATATCTCTGCATAAAATCATCTTCTTTCGGAGCATTAAGCATTTGAAGTCGGGAAATGCAAATGAGATGACGTAAAAAAAGGAATTTGCATGATTTTGTTTCCAATTTTGAAACAAGTGTGTTTGAGTTAGGTGGCAAAAACATTCACCAAACTTTTTAGTGTAGGAATGAACATGTTTTGCAAATAGAAAAATAGTATAAAATTCATATCAATTGTTTTTGTATATTTAAGTAGTCCTTTTTCTACATCATCTCATTTGCATTTTCAGATTTCAAATGCTTAATATTCAGAAAGGAGATGATTTTATCCTGAAATATTTAACCATAAGGCTTTTCCATTCATGAAGAAACGATTATCAAAATTTCAATTTAGGGGTTAGGGGCACTTTAAAACTAAATTTCCCTCATACATCATTAATGAGGGAAATTTAGAACTAAATTTCCCTCATTAATGATGTATGAGGGAAATTTAGTTCTAAATTTCCCTCATTACTATTCATGAGGTAAAGTCCCTCATATGACAATCATCGGGACAATCGGAACAAACTGAAAGTGCAGGCTGTTCCGAAACTCTGTAACATCATAACACACCGATACCTCTTACCACTGCACACTCTTACGCATGTGGGATCTATTCATTCTACTTTGCGCATGTGCATAACAAAGCAAAGAAAGCTTAGTAAAAACAATTTAGCTTTTGAATTGATTAACAACCTATAAATACTTGTTCATTGTAAGTATATAACAAAGAAATCTATTTTCGAAAGTCCCCAGAGAACATTGAATTGTATAATAAGAATTGTATAATATTTTCAAGTTTTGGATGAACAAACAGCGAAGTATGTTTTCGTTTATTTCCTCGGTGATCATGGTATT
Organism: Telmatactis stephensoni; assembly: GCA_029948255.1. Taxonomy (NCBI): domain Eukaryota; kingdom Metazoa; phylum Cnidaria; class Anthozoa; order Actiniaria; family Isophelliidae; genus Telmatactis; species Telmatactis stephensoni. The sequence continues at coordinate 840,328 of JALIZF010001839.1, forward strand.
ACAAAGTAATACCATGACTTCTTCGGGATATTAGTGATTAAATGTCCCCTCAGCCTCGGGAGGTTTAGTAAAAGTCCCTCAGCCTACGGCCTCGGGACTTCCACTAAACCTCCCTTGGCTTCGGGGACATTTAATCACTAATATCCCTCAGGGTCATGGTATTACTTATAATAAATTTATACAGTAGGTGATATCAACTTACCATTTCACAATCCAGTGCAAATATAGGAGATTTTGTTCCTTCTGTATTGGTGACTTTACTTGTCACGCATGGTATAAAGCCTGAACAGCACATCATTATCAGTATGAGACCTAACTAAGCCATTATTTATCCAATAAAATGATAATACTTGGAAATTACTGACATACTAGTTACTTTGAAATTGAAATTTAACATTATTCCTTAGAATACATCATTGATACATGTACATCATCTCCTACTTTGCAATGCTTTTTCCCAGCCAAATGAAATTGAAGGACTCACTTTTCGAAATACATGTATTTTGGCCAAGTTCGATCTTTTTTAGATAAATCATTTGTGGCTTGTTGTCATAGACACTTTAATGTCAATTCTAAATGTACATGTATTAAAAATAATAAATTCATGGGAAAATCACTGCTATTGGGAATTTGGTCAATAGGCTACCAAAAATCCAGACAGAGGCAGAGGTTTCTATACAATGTCTGAACACTTTGTTGGCTTCCCAGTTCCCTTCCCAGTCCACTTGACTAAAGTCTGGCAGGACATATAATTATGCACACGGTGGTAATTACTCCACATATATGTACCTCCATCATCTAAATCAGCACCATCACAAGAATAACACCTTGATGGGTACTGGTTGGCTTTTAGTTGGCTTTGGTTTAATAAATACTTATCCTTGACATCGTCATTATCTTAAAACAAAAATAAGATGATCAGTACTATATATATATTACAACAGCCAGATTGATACAACCCATGTAAACAAAAAAGGTTGGAACATCCCAGTAATCCAGACTAAGGCTTTCTAAGACATGAGTTTTTGGCTCCATCTAAGGCAGACAAATTGAAAAAATGCTAAATTTCTAGTCTAAGCTATTGTCATACAGTGAGGGTGAGTTCTTAGTTCTTAGTTATAATCCAGCACCTGCCTATGTAGCTCCTACTATGGTTGTAATACATGATGTTAAGTCTCATTCACCAGTAGTAGTTTTTCAGCACTAATCCCCCAGGCTGACCTTATTGCTGGAACATCTCCATGGAGATGGGACCAACAGTTTAACATCCTTGTCCAAGACGACGTGAAGGTCTAACCATTTGCAGATGTAATTACAAAGGCAGCACCTTCTCCTCAATTATTTAAAGACCCTAAGTGTTGGTCCAGCTGGGAATTGAACTCCGACCTCCCACATGAAAGACCGATGCTCAACCGAGCCAACCGGGTGGCAATTTACTGTAACTGAACAATAAACCATGCATGTACCTTGGTCTTTGTATGCATCTTTAGACTTTTTAGTTTCCTTCCTTTTTTGGGTCTTAGACAGTGGAACATTAAGAAGAGACTCATGAGGATGTTTGACACTAAAATCAGTTCCAGATGCTTGCGTCTGTACTACCTATATTATAACAAAATCATACATAAAGTTGTTTGGTAAGGTGTTGGTAAGTTGGTGATACAGTAAGTGGTTGGTAAAGTATCATAAGTGATTGGTAAGGTGTCAGTGAGTGATTGGTAAGGTGTCAGTAAGTGATTGGTAAGGTGTCAGTGAGTGATTGGTAAGGTGTCAGCAAGTGATTTGTAAGGTGTCAGGAAGTGGTTGGTAAGGTGTCAGTGAGTGATTGGTAAGGTGTCAGTAAGTGGTTGCAAAGGTGTCAGGAGGCTGCGACAGTGGACTATACACATACATGCACAGTAACAGTAAGAGAAACATTTTGATAACCAATATTGGTGATCATCAAAAACCATTGACTTCACTTACATGTTCATTGAATTCTTTGAAGATATAAGGAAAACAATCAATATACTGCAAATAATCATCCTCTCCCACAGATCTCAACACAATAACAACAACTTTCTTGATGTGCTTTCTTTTTCCTAACTCACACCAATTAGGACAACTGTTCACACTCTGCAACAAAATACTATAAAGAATCAACTCCTGGATGTCTTTCATCTTAAGCCGTAAATCTTGGCTCTTTTTTGATTTTGTTATATTGAAATGCTTTCTGAGTGTAAGATTAATCCAAGGTGTAATCTCCTATAAAATGAAAAAAAGGAATAATTTCAGTGTTAATTTACTAAAAGCTGAGAATGTGGAGTTTGTTTGTTGGACACCTGTTTGGCTTTCTTCAAATTTGCCAGCTTCCTCTTCTGCTTTCTAGACAACTTTTCACCTTGAAAAGAAAACATACACTTTGTATTACATGAATAATATCCACATCGTACAGCTGCAATCACTTCCCTAAACCTTTTACACGTGTAATATACATGTGTAACTATTGTTTTAGCTAAGAAGAACAATATATAGCTACACTTGTATTCAAAATTACATTGTGTAAAAGTTTTGTTGAAGTGATCTCTCAGGTCCATCAATTATGATGGGATATATCAATACATAGGATTATTTAGTAGTTCATTGTTTACTATGACTGTAAAGTGGTATTGGTTATTAAGTAGAAATAGTACTTCAAATAAATTTCTGTATCATTATCATTCTGAAAATTTCAGAGCCATACTGGAGAGCTTAAGCAATAGATGTTTTTGTCAACATGCACAGCATGCATCAGCCTAGTACCCAGGCTTTCCCGTCTCGTTTCTAAACGTGACGTCACAAAGTCGCTTGCGCTTCGCGCTCGCAGAGAAATGCCTGGGTACTAGGCTGAGCATGCATACTTTTGTTAATGTGCACACACCATCATAGATGAGGTTCCCATAATCACTTGAATGTCAGTTAAGGTTTCCTCACATTCTGGATTTCATCTATAATGGTGCATCCACAAACAACAATGTATGTGTGATGTCGGTGTTGACAAAAACGTCTCATGCTTGAGCTTCTTAGTATCAAGTACATGTACCTTCACCATCATCATCACCAACAGTTTCCAGTTTTCTTTTAGAACCCTTTCGTTGATTTTTCTGCAATATTGAAAAAAGAAGAAGAAATAAATGCAAAGGATTATGAAAAACAACAATAAAATGAATTAATTTTTGGATTGTTAAGAAAATAATCTGTCGAGAAGTACATGTATGTGTGGGCTTCCTGTGTCTGTAATGAGGGAAATATAACCAAAAGAAAGTCATAACCAAGTCATATCCTAGAGACAAAAAAAGCATGAATAAAACGGAAAGTCCAACTAGGTTTTACAGAAACAATGTTTTGTTTCTCTTATTAAAGTCTGAATGTAGTTATAAAACAAAAAGCTTCAGTGCAGTTGGCTGATGACTGAGCTCGTGAATGACCAAAGAATAAAACACTTTTTGAAGGCACAACTCACCGGATGTTTGTCGCTTACACCGGATGTTTCTCCGTCTTTTAAACCAGCTTCGTGCTCCATGTTTCCAGTAGTAAACAGCTTAGTATAAGTTCTCTAGCTCAATTCAAATGCGCTTCTGAAAGCCGCCATATTAGTTACCCCCCCAAAAGCACTGGGCACTAGTTTGTTGGCACAGGTATCCCAGTGGGAAGTGGGTAGTCCGAAATAACATTCATTGGGCGATATATGAAGGAAGGGAGGGAGGGAAGGAATGAGTAAACGAGAAACGCTTATACCCATCTGCTTTCTTTGTTATTTTTATGATTTATTCAAAGGTTTATCTATCTCAATTCGATTTAATTCCAGGATATATTTGACTATCACCAATATTTCACATTAGAATTTAATCAAATAATATCAACATCTAAACATGCGTGTCAGCAATCTGAGTGTCGTTTCACGACATGAGAGGTAATGAACGGAGTTTCGAAAGCTTTTTTCTTGATCGATGATCACTGCATACTTTTGGGAAGCGAAGCGCTGTAAAGAAACAATAATTTACCATCATTGTGTATTACTACATGTATAATCATCGTCATAATCAAATCATGCACCATCACCATCATTACCATCATCATTAATACAATCATCCCTTACGCCGCCATCTTTAGCGTCCAGCTCTTAGCAACATCGTCCATGATTCTCATCATCATACAAATATCATCTTTCGTGGATATCATCATAATCATCATCATCATCACAATCAACCTTGAACACCTTAACCGCTTATCATCATCATCCAGTTTATCCTGACGATTTCCGCATGGATGCACGATCAACTAAAGGCGCTATTACACGAATCAATTTTGTCCGCAATTCGTCTTGCAATGCCGTTGCAAAACATGTTGCGCGAACCATCATGGTGTACTGAACGGTGCAATGCCGACAAAAGTTGCTGTAAATGTGTCGCAATAATTTTGAGCAATGCATGGTAGATTACACGCTGCAAAGGCTCGTGCAACTTGTTTTACAACCTATCTTACTAGTGTAAACTAGGCTTACAGTCTTCCTCTTTCCTATCATCTACCGTGGGCTCCACATTAAAAAACAGACGCATGCGTGCACACTCTATCACGAGTGACACGTGATAGATCTGACAGATGCACCGTACCCCCCCCCCCCCCTTCCCTAGCGCCGTACTTACTCTTTTTTCTGTGGGCTTTTTGGGAGCTGACGTCATCAGATTCCATTGTTAGGAGGCCGCCATCTTGGATGTGACCTCACTCAAGAGGTCTATTTGGGACACCCCCTTTGCAAAATCCTGGATCCACCCCTACTGATATATCGTACACTACTTTAATGATTCTACATACAAACCTTTCATACAAATGGTTTTGTTTTCTTCTTGGGTTTGGGAGCTCTTGGTACACATTTACAGCGTCACTAATTAAATTAAAGAATCAGTAATAATTTCAGATTACCATCACGTAAAGTACAAATACAAGCCGTGCATGAATATACCTCAAATCGGCTTACCTTCCAGTTTCATATAGTATGTTATCTTGGTTTTTCTCTAAACTCTCGGAACTAAAAACAAATCAACTTTATGTTAGAGTGATTTCACTTAACCCGTGAAAAAAGTCGTTGCATCTCAAGAAAGTAGTGTTTTTAGTTATACCAACACTGCAGGGTTCGCGTCGATAAATAGTCTGTCTAATTTTATGACAAAAAAGAAAGAAAGAAAAACGAAACAAAGAAAGAGAAAGAGAAAAAGAAAAAGAAAAGGAAAGCGTGCAATTGGCGTCATGCGTGACTGAAGACCCGACAGAAACAAATTTGACATAACAAATGCATCTGTCATATGAATTTGGCCAAATTTTCTCTTCTACTGAGAGATGAGATCAACTTTATTTAAAGACGCTAGAGTGCATACACTTAATCCGTGAAACAAACGCTACTAATTAGTAGTAAATAGTGTTGATTAGACAATAGGAAACAAAGGAATTACCATAAATTAGCACTATTTTGTACTATTTATGTTTCACGGATTAAGTGCCTGCACTCTAACCTATTCAACAAATATATATATATATTAATTTCCAATAGGGGCGTCTATACACGTATCGTACTGGCAAAAAAGAAATATGAATGCCTTCGAACCGACAATTCCACATATAGCATAAATTTACTTTTCAAACATTTCAGCCAAAATTCATCAACTTGTTTTAGTTGCTGTTAATAGTCTCGTGTCTATCTTGATCCCCTGTGTATTACGAACAATACTGGGTTTGAATGCACAGTACTCGTGACGTCATATCGTCGTCGATCTCGAACATATAGAGCTTACGAAACATGGCTGCTTTGTAAGTATTCCCTTGCTTTTCCATGTCTTTAAATCAGATTGTAATTTGTCATACATGTGGTTGTACATTTAGGGGGGAACCTTTATGTGTAAACCGTCAGTAAAACCAGTAGACGAGGGGCAGACGAGAAACACGTTACGTTCGGCCTCAAAGTGACGAGTCTACATTCAGAATATCCCACTGACCATCAATTTCTATAGAAGCTAGCATTCAAGTTGCTTTTGTGTTTGTTTCTAAAGAGGCGAACAACGAGATGATGTTTTGTTGATACGTAGTATTCGACAAGCTTTAGGACTGGGAAGGGAGATTGGTTTGTTGTATAAAATATTCGTGGTATGTGCGCATGCGCAAGATTCTAAGTAGTCTTCTGTTACGGAGCGGTTTTCATAAACCCTTGAAATACACTTTAGAATGATGGCACTTAGAGTGGTTTTCATAAACCCGTGAAACAAAGTGTACTTATTAGAGTGTAATAGTCAGATAGACACAATGAAAAACAAAAGAACCGAAGTGCTAATAAGTGTAATACGCTAAAGTGTATTTCACGGGTTTATGAAAACCACTCTAATCCGTGAAACAAAATCTAATAGTCAGTGTCTAAAAGTCTAATCAAGACAAAAGAAAACAATAAAAATAGTGTCTACTAATAGACTCTGCAGCCATTGTTTCTTTTGTTGCAATACAACTATTAGACACTATTAAACACTGACTATTTAACACTTATTGACTGGGACCGAGGGAAACAGTATGCTTTGTGATCCCGAGACCGCCAATGTTTCCCGAGGCGGAGCCGAGGGAAACATTGGCGGTCGAGGGACCACAAAACATACTGCTTTCCCGAGGTCCCAGTCAATAAGTGTTTTGTTATATACCAACTGTCAAAGAATAGAATAAAAAGCAAAACGTCGCTGCCTACAGTTAAAGTTTTTAATCAAAATTCACACAAAACTGACCTTTTTTCACACATAGTTTTTCGGAGAATTGTTGCAGCTCTTTTGGTGACATTTCTGGTTGGTTATCATCTTTATCTCGGAATAAATGTTGTATATTGGTCTTAAAAGTTTGACAATAAACACGAGTTTTGCCTCATGCATGTCCGAATGAATGAATTTGTAAACGCGCGCTGCCAAAAACGCGCCTTCAAAGCTCAATCAACTTCCGGTTTTGTTATTACCGGTCAATAAAACTCACTGTTGCCCGCTGAGAGTTGTTGCTGGGGAAACAGCAAAATTTGTTGACGTTCACGTGATGCGCTCTCGCCCAATCAGAGCACGGAAAAAATTGACTTTGACAGTTGGTATATAACAAAAGTAATTGTTTCACAGTCCGATGAAAATCACTCTAGAGTGATTTTCATCGGACTGTGAAACAATTACTAATAGTCAGTGTTTAATAGTGTCTGATAGAGTGATGGCACTTAATCCGTGAAATAGATATTAGTCTAACAGACATTAGTAGCTAGACACTATTTCTATTGTTTTCTTTTGTTTTAATTCGACTATTAGACACTGACTATTAGATTTTGTTTCACGGATTAAGTGCCATCACTCTAGTTGTATTGCAACAAAAGAAAACAATGGCTGCAGAGTCTATTAGTGTCTATTAGCTTAGTAACTATTTCACAGCCCGGTGAAAATCACTCTATTGTATTTATCTGACTATTACACTCTAATTAGTACACTTGGTTTCACGGGTTAATGAAAACCACTCTGTCTTAATTCACAAGTTCCTAGAGCCGTTATCTCTAACTGCGCATGCTTGTAAGTTATTCCGTCGAGCTTCCACAGTAAGAAAGAATGGCTCTAGAAATATGATTGACTTCAATCAAATTCTATTGCAATTCTAACCTTTCTGGTTCTGGTTCATTCATTGTCTCGTATATCGGGTTCAAAGATTCTCTTTTCTTAGATTTGTTATTTTCACACTCGTCATCACTGTTTTGAAGAAGAAATTTGCACGGTTATAACTAATAAAACTCACGCATGCGTAGGTCATGAACTTGTTTTCGGAATTATGAAATACCTTGGATAGTTGTCATACACAGGAATCCCGGTATTAGCTTTTGCACCAAAAACTGAATCACTGCAAAAAAAGGAGAAAACGAAAGAGTAATGTCATGTGTATCTACCCTGTTATACTCGGCATGTCGCTCTTAAATCCTGAAATAAGGAATGATGAAGCCAGTCAAACGTTTACCGCACAATTTAGTTTATTCATGCAGTGAACACAATGGCGGATCCAGGACTATTTTCAACAAGGGGGTTGTATGATGCAAGACAATCAAAGTGAACATAACGCCTAATTCTAGTCTCCCATCATTCGTTCTCTCACTGTACTTAAAGTACTAATATTTAGCTTCGGTAGTTCCTTCAGCATAACGAAGCTGGTCTCCTAGGAAGCGACGGTGCGTTCTTTACCTCCCTCTCCATTAGGTCCTCCGTTTTAAGGGTAATTAAAGCTACCTAAAGCTAAACGGCGTATAAAAAGCATATAAATATGGAGCGTTCTGTTCTGTTCTGTTCTGTTCTGTTCTGTTCTGTTCTGTTCTGTTCTGTTCTGTTCTGTTCTGTTCTGTTCTGTTCTGTTCTGTTCTGTTCTGTTCTGTTCTGTTTTGTTCTGTTTTGTTCTGTTCTGTTCTGTTTTGTTTTGCAAAAAGTGTAGCTCAAATGGTTAGTGCGCGGCTTTCTGAGGACCCGAGTTCGATTCCCAGTCACCTCAAACTTGCATATTTCGACATCTTTCCATTCTGTGTAGCTTTAAGTAGCTTTAACCACCCTTAAGGAGTAAAAGAGCGCACCGTCGGCTTCCTGGAAGATTAGTTTATGCTAAAGGAACTACGTATACTTATGTTAAAAATAGTCTTGTACCTTAAACTTCTTTCAAGCTCTTTATTGCTGCTACGAGGGTTTAATATTTCCTCGGTTTTTATACGCACCTGTAGAAATCCATGTCAATGTAATCGTTTTCTCCCTTTCTGCTGTACTTCACTGTAGAATGACGCCTCTCTATGGTATCACGCATACGTCTTTTTCTTAAACTTTAAAAAAGTGTTTCGAAATATAGTATAAATTGACAGGTAGATTGTTTAGTTCGGTCGCGCGTTCTAAAATTTTGCGCCAACGTTCCCAACTACATGAAACACTGATTTAAGGCCCTGACAGATTGATTAGTGTCGGCAGTTCAGTAGTCTCCCTCGCAGCCGTGTTTAGCCTCGTCACGCAACGCTCACTCGGAAAAATACGACTTTTGACGAATAATATTACAGAATACATTAATATAACATTCTATGTAACGTGTAAAGTTGTTATAATTGTAAATAAAGCCTTATTTCACGGTTTTTTTCAAGATCTCCCTCCCCCTACTAAGAAGAGGAAAAGGCAGACGATTGGAGCTCGTTCGAAGCGAAGCTTCCAGCCTTTTCCTCTTCTTAGTAGGGGGAGGGAGATCTTGAAAAAAACCGTGAAATAAGGCTTTATTTACAATTATAACAACTTTACACGTTACATAGAATGTTATATTAATGTATTCTGTAATATTATTCGTCAAAAGTCGTATTTTAGGCTCCATGCATTTACGTGTATTTACAACTGTTTATGTTGTCAGATAATGAGCTTGGGCTGCCTGTGGGGAGACTAGCAGTTCAGTGGACCCAACATTGATCTAATTTTGGGGTTTTCTCTGACTTTTTAAGGTACAATTAAACTAAAAAGGCACAAAACTAATCGCAAATCGACCTGCCGGACCGTACCACGATTGTTGGGCTGTTCGTCAGCGGTTTAGCGCCATTTGTAAATCTAAAGAAAACCTTTGGCGTTAAACACGGGTTAGCGCGAACCTACTTTCGAACAAACGGCTGGCCCACAGCGAAAGAAATGTTATACTTTGTTGTATGTGTTCAAACACATCCAACATGTTGGAACTGACAATGGTCACTGTGTATATAGTCTCCTCCGCAGGCGTCTCTATAATCTAAGAATTTGAATTTTTATGTATCTTGGGTTTCCTGTCTTGTTGATAGAGAGGGAACTAGGCGCTAGTTAGAATTCCACAGGAATCCCAAAAAGAGGGGAGATTGAGATGCCTACGGCGTAGGCTACTGTGTATAGTTGTCTGTATGCACTGAATAAAGTAGATTTGTACTAACGCAGAACACTCACCATTTAAAATAGATAACCAACATGACGACAGATAAAACTAAGAGAACCAGACAAATTGCAACAATGATAGTCCATCCTTTGTACGATTGTGCTGTGCGCGATTCATGAACAACTGCTGATGAACTAGTCTCCATGGTACTAGTGTGTTCCTCCGTAGATTGTTCTGGTTTATATTCTGTTGTAACTTCCCCACAAATTGCTAAAATCGCCTTAAAATGCAACCAAACCATCCAAAAACCACAAAGAATGCAATAGAACACTAAAATAAGGTAAAAGATGTGATTTATTTTATTTTCGATAAATTTCTAAATTTGAATATTTCGATCAAAGATTGGGCTACCTGTGATTCTATGCTCTCAATCGTTGTCTAATGACTCGCTAGTGCTCAGACTTCTCGCGGTTAAAACGAATGTTCTCTAATAAAAGTGCGCGCGCGCAAAAATGCTCGCGGTAGATGCGCAGAAGCAAGGATCCCGAGCTACCTTAAAAGTGATTGTTTAATCTGCATGACTATTTTACAACTTAAACTTCGTACGTACCTTGATAATAGCAATAGTGTATCTTTATATTTGAATATCTGGACGCTTTAAAAGGGTATGGAGGTGAAAGGTTATTCCAGCCAAATCCAGTATCATAGGTAATGTACTCCACCCTACTCAACGCGCCACGGACTTCTTGGCATACTTCAGAACCATACGCCATCAGATAAAATGGTGACTCCAGGGGAAGGGAGATGGGATCAGATTTGTTTCCTTTCAAAGCACAACAAAAGTACATCAAAGTGGTACTCATTGTATATGTGCCATCTGGTATTTTCCCAGTCTTTCTGTTATAAGTTAAATCGAAACGATCGTCCCACATCAGTGATCCAGATTTAAGTCCAAGTGGACATCGACCTCCTTTTCTGTAGATGCAATACTTCCCTGCTGGCCATGAAGGTCTTGTAGGGTCAAGAGTTGGTGGTTTTTTGATGCAAAATGAACGCCTAACCCCTTCTGAGGTCACATTAGCAGCCAAGTGGAAGGAGGAGGATCTTTTACTTTTGTCTTCTAAAGACTGTGATAGTGTCCCAGTAAACCAGTTGACATTGTCACTGTTTGGACAACCGTGTATTGATTTGGGTAACCCATAAGCACCTGATGGCCATCTTGGAGAAAGAGCAGCCCCTATGATCATCAGACAATGTTTTTAGTTCGTTAAATATTAACATGGATGTATATCACATTTTCTACGAGTAAAAATGGATGCTACTCGCGCCTGGTGGATGCACATGTACGTTGGGGAAGTACTCTAATACATGGTGTGTGTCCCTTGACAGGGTGTGGTTCTCGGCCCCTACGCATTATACAGGGGTATCTATCTTGTCGGTCACTCTTAACGGCGTTATCAATTCATTATCATAAAATAAGTGGTATATTACGCGCGCTCTGATTGGTCGACAACCGTGTGATTATAGTGCACACACATAATCTCATTGATTTTTCGCAATTTATATCCCCTCAAACATGGTTTGGGTTTAAGACTTCGTACTATACCTCCATTTCACCGTTTATGCATTACTGTCAAACCCCTTTAATTCGATAATGGCCGTACTATGAGGTTTTGTTGTTTTTGGCAAGCGACCATAAAGCAACCCCCCACCCCTCCTCCCCACACAAAAAAACGGACTCTGCATAGGTGTATTTGTACGTGATCGATATGGATTCGCCGTCGGAGTAGACCTAGACTAGACCTTTAACTGCATGATGTACATAGAAGATCTTGTCTATTCATAAGTGCAGTAATGATACTGATTAAATCCTGAATTCATCTATTCTAAGCAAACTTTTATTCTGGATGTTTTGATTGGAAGCACCTAGCCATTAACGCTGACTCTTGAATTTTACTACGAAAAATCTTGCCAAGATAATACTATAACTCCTGCATATTTGGAGAAATTATTTACTACATACAAATTACCTTTTACTAACAATACTCCTACCAAACCACTGAGAAATAAGTCCAGAAACATATGAAGTCAGACGAGAGGATCTCCGCTTTGTGTTTGCAATAAAAACTACACGGCAATGTGAATGTGATGATTCTTCGTGACCTTTTCAACTAATAGGTGACATGATCGGCTTGTAATGTTACATGTTTCAACACATTTTATTGTCAAAGATAGCATGACGTCACAGTTGGTACGTTTTGTACTTG